>NQFO01005062.1:0-21227 GCA_003991265.1 Pseudoperonospora humuli | reverse complement strand
AAGCAATGGCTGCGCTTGCCGAGGAGAAGAACGCGCTGGCGAGCGAGGTGTCTGCGCTGAAGAGTGGCCAGTCAGAGGCGGTTGCGCTATGCAGCGAGAAGGACGGGCGTGTGGCACAGCTAGAGCGCGAGCTGTCTATGGAGAAATTTCAAGGTGCGCCTGTGCTAGGCAGATTTCGTACGTGTGTTGATTTATTGTGTTGCTATCACTTATACACCTTGAGTAATGTTTTGGATTTGTGCGATAGAAAATGCCTTTGACGTACCGGACAAAGCAACATCCAAATCTGCTACTTCTCTTCGAGCCTTCTCACTGGCATATGCTCGTGACAGATCTGAAATCGAAGACGAAGAGCGTCGAATCAATGGTAGCTATTGCTTGTAAACCACACTGCGCACCGAACCTCACATCACGGTGCTGTTGTTACTGTCATTCAGAGGCTAACTTGCTCAAACGAAGGCTCCGGCGGCAGAATCGCCAGCACAAGGCATGAAACGACGCACGCGTATATGTATTCCCAAAGGCTCAATGTTTGTTGGTGGTTGTACGAATATTTATTCCTGGGCAGTGGTGTAACTTGACTCTGCACAAGTTTTGTGTGTAGCTCGGAAGACAATGCCAGTTTTTCTACTGCTATTTGCTATCTCAAATATGATATGTTTTCTCTCCCAAGTTCTTGCCAGTCCTACAGAGACAAAGCGCCATGCCCAGGACTCATGTGAGCAAACACTATCTCGTATCTACGATTGCTGACGACACTGAGTCTTTTTGAAAGCCTCAAAATATCTCGCGTCTAATCCTTCCCTCTTGAGCCGCTCTAGCATGTTGATAGCCACGTTCACGCCGCGGTCGCAGCAAAGCACTCAGTAACATCCTTCGCTTTGAGCTACACTTCGGCGCGGTCCCAGACCCGCGCTACGCGCTGAGGAAGAATCACAGGACTTTGGAAAACTTTCTGCTCGATTCATTCTCGCTCTCTGTCTTTGGTTGACACAGGACAAGTGAAGCGCTGTATCTGTCGCTCGCTTTTTGGTTCCCAAAGAGTCGCAAACTTTCCTTCCACAGCCAGTCTTAAAACTTTGCACCACTTTCCGGACGTCAAGCAAAAGGAGAGGCATCAAAGGCGTGGCGCATCACCTTTTACCGGTTTTCCTAAAATGACTTCATCGATAGCGATACGCCCGATAATCCTGTGTAACTCTTGTCTCGCCGACAATGCAGATTGATGCAGGCTCGTTGATCGTGATGCGTGCTCCCATGCACGAGAAAGAGCGTGAACGCAGTATGGGAGTAACGATAGTACGTTGAAGTAGCTTACAAGTATGGCTGCAACATGCAGTATAGCCACCCATTCGTTACATCGTCTCAAACGCCAAATCAGTTCTCCAAAGACTCTTGAAGTATCAACAGGTAGCATGGTCGATCCCTTCATCTGAATTAGGGAATTACTCTGGAGGCCGAAACTTGACAACTGTCTCACTCCTTCTACACGTTGCTCGTCCCTTAACGTTGTATATCGATCAGCTCCATCACCGGTTGGCGACTCGACTGCATTCAATTTGTTGATCGTGTTGCATTTCCCATGGCTAAAGTGCTGAAAACAAACAAAAAATAGTCATTTGGGTCATCAACTTGGGTCTATCTGTTGCAACAATCAAAACTTCCAGCATCACTAGCAACTTGTAAAATCACGATTCGTTTCATATTACCTCATTCTTGCTCTGATGATTGCAATGGAAAGATCGCCACCACCCCCTTCTCCATGGGCTTATTCTTGATCAGGAGCGATGGACCGTAAATGCCCTTGCGTAGACGAGTAAGCGGATACACGATCGTGTGCTTCTGAATCAGCGTACACGGGTCCGAGACGGATGAGCAGCCTAACTGACTTTCGTCTCCAAGAATCACGCCCACTTTCTTTCTGCCAGTGTCGTATGTTACTCCATCCACATCAATCGTCACGTTGGATCCAGGGAATAAGCTCAAATTCGCCGTCGTTACTTGGTTGCCAAAATGGCTCTTAAACCCGCAAATACTGTCACCACAGTACCCTGGGTGGCACAACTCAGCATCGTCCAAGATTACCGAGTTCTTCACTTCTCCTCTTAGTACGACATTCCGTCCGATAATTGTATCACCTCGTATGTAGGTCCCGCTCCTCAGCGTACTCCTGGCCCCAATAATGGCTGGACCTTTAATGAATACATTTGGTTCGATCCGAACATGCTTGCCGATGTGAATTGATCCTTCCGAGAGATCAAACGTCCCACCCAGCACATGTGCATCAGGCAATACGATCAGCCTATGCTTCTGCTCGTCTCCCTCCCCTTCACTCTGTGATGAAATAGACGTGGACCACTTATAAGGACGCCTCGGCGACTCTGCACTCTCCCGTCTCACGCGGTTTTTAGTTGTCTCCTTCAAGTTAATGATCTTCTCTGGAGCAAATGTCTGCGTCCTAACTCCTGGATAGATCACGATCTCTGCCGTCTCATTGGGATCCAGCCACTTTGGTAGACGCCAACGCGTTTTAGTTCGTAGATATGACGACGACGATCGCCTTCCGGGGCTCTGACAAGAGTCATTGCTGTCATCAGAGTCGGATTCTTCCTCTGCTAGGCCCCATCCGTCTCTATCAAGTCTCGTGGAGCTCTGCAAAGTCGTGGTCTGAGTATTCTCCACTCCAGATGTGGACATCCATGCGCTAGAGGCAAAGAATTCATTCAGGTACGGGTGGATGGCGTCAAGTACCGCTAGAACATTGGTGCAGCTATTGAAAAGTCGCGCATGGTCAAAGTCTTTGAGCTTCTCGAGTGAAAAATACGAGTCAAAACGAAAAGCAGAAGGCACAGCTGAGTCTTCTATCGTCTGTAGCTTGACAGCATGTTTGACGTAGCTTGGTTTAGTCGCTAAGTGAACAGGGAGCGGCTTTTGTTCCGACACATCTTTGGACGTTGCGTTTGGAGTGAGTTTCTCACTGGACGTGAGCAAATTCGAAGACGAGTCTGTTGAGTGAAGGTAGACATGGATCAAAATACTGGTAATGGCGGATGTAGCCATGCAAGAGAGCAATAGAGCTGACACTAGCGCCAATGGTGGAAGCCCTCGATCGGCCATGGATAAGAAACAAATATCTAAAGTATGAAATGGCTCTTGAAAATACTATATTGTCCTGGTTGCACAATAAGGGGGCATCTGATGACCGATCATCACTCCTGTTTTGGCGCGCAATTCTGGCCGCATCATTCCGCATTCTCTCGCACGAGCAGCAACATGGAGCAGCGTCGCCGCCAGGCAGCGGAGTCTTTACTCACGCACAGTCTCTTTGGCTTCCACGTACATGACGCCATCGTCTCGGAGCGCCTACGCGAGCTGCAGGAGCTGCTAGTGGCCACGTGCACCGAGAGAGACCAGATTGCGCTCCTGAGTGAGAATATTCGCGAGATTGAGGACCAGCTCAAGACCCACAGCGAGCGTTTTTTACTCGAGCCGTTGCGTCGCTTTGAGCAAGAGATGGAGCTTCTACTTGACGTGGGTAGCGAGGAGGACGATGCGAACATGACGGAGGAGGAAGAGGAGGATCCACTGCTGCTGACGGACGATGAAGAGCGTTTATCTCTCTATCAGAAACCTCTCCCGTGTACATTTCTGGATGGTAATGCTGGAGCTAAGTTGAAGAAAAAGGAGGAGGAGGAAATGCTCTGTGGCGTCTGCTGTGCCCCAGACTCGCTCGAGAAAGACCCAATTATCATCTGTGAGGTCTGTAGCGTGGCGGTTCACCAGACGTGCTACCGATTGGCAGTAGTGCCTGAAGGAGACTGGTACTGCCACCCATGCCGACAATACTTGGATGCTCAAGATATCGAAAAGAACCTGATCCCGACACATGAGTTGGAGTGTGAAGCGTGCTGTACTAAGGCTGGGGCGATGACACCGACGGTGGATGGAGGATGGGTGCATGTGGCATGCTCCATGTTTTTGCCTGAGCTGTATCTACAAGACAACCGCACGTCGAGGTCTGAGGGCCTGCCGGACGATTTACAGGTTGTTTGTGGACTGGATAAGCTAAAGCAGAGAAGGCGACTACGATGCTGCTTTTGCAAGAAGACCAAGTGAGTGATGACTGTTTGAAAATGGTTGATCGGATAAGGAGCAATACTGACGATATTGATGGTGTTGAATTTGCAGTGAAAAAGGAGCATGTGCGCAATGTGCGGTAGGTAAGTGCGTCGTGGCATATCATGCATTATGTGCGCTCCGAAATGGAATCAAACTGCGGTACATGGACGACAAGGTAACTCTTGATCTAGTTTTAGCGTAGACCATGCTGTGCTACTGTGCTAAGCTGTGCGACGTTAATGCTTGAAACATGGTAGGGCCAATTTGGTAGCGGATGCCTCAAACACCAAGCTGAGTTCATGAAAGTAGGGAAATGCGCAGAAATTGACGTGACTGGCAGTGGGAAAGATGGCGTCAACTTGGTAGAGAAAGCAAGCGGTTTCAAGAGAAAGAGGCCACGAAAAGACTCGTGGTCGGATGACGATGTCAGCGCAAGTGATGATACAAACGACGATGATAACGAGTTGGACAGTGACAATGATAGTGACGGCAGCCAAGACTCACTCTCAGATGATGATCAATGTTTAGGTGATGAAGAGCAAAAAGTGTCGACCCAGCTAACACCTTCGCCACGACTACCTGGCGAACCTCCGTCGAAGAAAAGTGACGGGAAGCATTATTGCAGATCTAAACGAAGTCGACAGACCAAGCTATCGTTTGCATCTGCAGAAGGCACTCCAGCGCGTACGACATCTGCCTTCGCTTCACCAGTCACCACAGATACAGTCCTTGCTTTAGCTGCTCATCAAAGCGCCCAGACTCACGAAGACGTCAGCTCCAATTGTCGTGTTGTGCTCGAGACGAATGTGTTTTCTCCGTCGTTTTACCCCTCAACGTACGTACGAGAAGAGCCCGACGAGCGAGACTTTGAGTACGTCATGATCTTAATCTCAAGTCGACCTTTGGGTCTTGGAATTGCGTCATTGAGAAACAGGCATGGCATTTTCCTCCTCGCCCAAAGCACCCGTAACCCCGCAGTTCTTGCAGCTTTAGAGCGTGGAGTGATACAAAATGGCGATGAGGTGTTCGCATGCAACGACCTTATCTTACGGAAGACAAGTCTCGAGATCTTTGAAAGCGATGTGGTTCCTACACTCTCGCTGCCCATTCGTTGCTGGTTTCGGACGAAGCGCAAGAGTAATATACTGACACCAGCTCGTTGTCATGCGGTACCAGCCGGCGTCGAGACACCCGTTAGTGTCTTTAGTACACCAGTATCAGCAACACAAGAAGCGGTAGCTCCGCTCACAATGGCAGCAACGTCACCTCCAGACTCTCGTAGGTTTGATCTTGCCCGTTCGCGGGATACTGTGTACGAAGGGGATCGTGAAGCTGTATCTGTGGGAATTGATTGGCCGTGGGTTTTTCTTCGGTCTGACGGGAAGCTTGCCATGAATCTTTTCTGGAAAACACTAGACTCTGCGTTTTTTCAGCGGAAAATAAGCAAACGCACATTTGCCCAGCTACAAGGAAAAGTAGAGGATACATGCGGCGTACGTTTAAATCGCTCACACTCAGAATATGATCAGGTCCGGGAACTATTGGTGATGCCTCGGCGCGAGCGCGTACCCGCCTACCTCATTGACTTTCGAAACAACCGCAAGCAGAAACAAAAGTTTCTTTCGTCCGATGTCCTTAGTGGTACATGCGGTGATACAGAGACCGATGTGGATGAGGAAACTGCTCTCGAAGTGGGTACTACAGTGTCTGTAGCGAAGCGCACGTGGCCTGGTATGAACAAACTCGGTGGTGTGGGTCGAATAAAAAAAGTGAACGAAGAAGTGTTGCCCAATGGCAGAAAGCGGTTTACATACAATATCGCGTACGTTTTGAGCGGCAATGAAAAAAATGTGGAGCGCAAGTACATTAGCGTGGTGGATATCGATGCAGAGGAGCCTGACAAGAAGGAAGAAAATTGCTCTACGTCAACAAGTAGGAGACAGAAGTGCGAAACAGAGGCAGAAAGTGAAGGAATGGAGAAGGTGGATGCAAGTGTTTCTAGTTTGAGACTTCTTGTTGATATGAGTCGGACTGCGAACATAGAGAAGCTGTCCGCACTTCCAGAGATTGCAGTCGAAAAGCCTTTGAAGCGGCACCGATTCCAGTTGCAGTTTTCGGCGGCAGATTCTGCTGTGTACTGCGAACGAAAAACAGAGCGCATTGGTCACGCCCTTCCTGCAAAGGAACTGCTCTTGCATCGCCACTTTGACATAAAGCTTCCCGAAGCTGAAGTTTTGACGAACGCTTGTTTTTTCGCTGAGCTCGTTAGTGTTGAAGATCGCAACGGAGACGAAGTAAGCGATGATGACACGGATAGCGAAGCTGAAGGGGACGAAATCAGGGACGAGCTGGCAGCTTTGCAGCAACAATTCCGTTCGGTGATGGAGTCGAACGAGTTGGCGTTTGCCTGTCTTACAAGGAAGGTGGAGGAGGAGCACGTGTCGAAGGAGTACCGCCGATACGAGCTAGAGAAGATTCAGTGGCGTAATTATGAGCGCATGTACCAGGAGCTTCAAGCTGCTCAACGTCAGTTTGATGAAAGCGATGAGGACAGTGACGATGGACAAATTGCTGGTTCTGGGGCAAAAGCAGACAGCGATGAAGGAGAGGGTAGCGAGAATGAAGACATTACATTTGGGGGGATGTTTGTGAACAAACTTAAGCAAGAGGGCAGTGAAGTGTGTGCTCTCTGCGAGCTGAGTGGTGGGGATTTTACTGCCACAGACACTGGTCGAGTGGTGCACCCTCAATGTGCAATGTTCACGCCAGAAACCTTTTTTAAAGACGGCGTCGTTCATGGTATTGACTTGGTGGATCCACAACGTCAGCGGTTGAAGTGTTCGCTTTGTGGAGGTCGAAAGGGATTGAGCAAAATCCAGTGTGCCCACCGAAAATGTGTACGGGCATATCACGTGGCCTGTGCGTTCGTGAACGGCCTCTTGACAAGAGATCCGTACTATCAAGCGTGGTGTCCTCGGCATCTTAAAACGTCGGGAATGGGGCAGTTTGTAGAACTTCCCGATCATTTGAACAAAGAAACACACACAGAGACTACGACAACAAACGCCACGCCACTTCATAACCGGAAATCCAGCAAATCGCGGCTCTCTCACCAGAAAAAGAATCGTGGCCGCCACGATGCTACGCCTACCAAGACTACGGCTGTAGCCCGCACAGATGTCCCGTCGTCCTCGATAAACCGAAAGCGCAAGCGTGCGGGTAGCAACAAAAGTGCTACTGCCAATACCAATGTTGGCGGCTATCAAGATGTACACAGGGATCAAAGTAGCAGTTTCTGCAATGCTTTTGCTAGTGAGAAGGAGGGACCCCGATGTGCGAGACGGCTCGAGATTGATGAACCGAGTGATGATAGCGACCACGAGGGGAAAGCAGTGGAAGCGTGGCAGCATGGTCGCGATTTGCAACGTGTGTTCCTCAAGAACGAGGTGGTGGAGGTGCTTGCACGTGATTGGCGTGGGATCAATAAACCCGGTGGAGTGGCACGTGTGCGTGCAGTAGAGTTGGTACCGAATGGAGAAGGCGGCAAGGATGCGTTCTACGACGTGGTTCATATCGTTGGTGCGTTCAAAGAGAAGCGCGTGCCGGCGAAGTTTGTGCGGAGCTACGATCCGTCTGATGCCGAATAGAGGAATAGGATTTTGCTGTATTAGTATCTTTTGTTGAAATGGTTTCGATAAAGTATTGTTTCAATTTCATTATCGAGAATGTCGAATGTTTGAAATTTGTCGCGTGTTTGCTATTATTCGATATTGAGATGAAGTATTGACCAGTATTTTCAAATCAAATTATCTAGCATCGAGCTTTTCGTACATTTATTAACAAACAAAAGAGTTTCCAGAACAATCGATAGACCGACCTCGATGTCGCACGGAGGTATTGCACTCTACCATAATAGCAAACATGTTCCTAAATTACTCCAATCTAGCCCGCTAGAATTCAATAACTACATTTATCGTCGCAGCGTTCTGCAAGTTCAATTGTCGTTCGAAGGTGTACCCGCATTTCATCGTGTTCATTGGCAGTGGGTAGTTCGCATTTTGCCTGCAAATCCACACGTCGTCACTATGGTGCGTCTGCCTGTGCAATCTCCATCCACCGCTGCGCCGTTCCACACTCACCCACGTATCTTTGTTGTTGATCATATTAGAGCTCTCTACGCAAATTGATTCCTTTCAGCAACCGCGTGCTGGTCAAGCGTTTCGAGGCTGCCGCCAAGACGGCGAGCGGCATTTACCTGCCTGATGCCGACTCCAAGCAGCCAAACGAAGGCGAAGTAGTGGCCGTGGGCCCTGGTGCCCGCGCCCCTGATGGCACGCTCATCCCGGCCCAGAGTTCGGTGGGTGATAAAGTATTGCTGCCTGAATACGGCGGTAGCTCCGTCAAGTTGGGTGAGCAGGAGCTGTTCCTGTTCCGCGACGAGGACATTCTCGGCAAGCTCGAGTAAGGCGCTAGTGAAACGGTTGGTATAGAGGCGTTGCCCTTCAGCACAGTCCAGATGAAGACTCGCGACGTTTGTCATTGATTGAAACTCATCGAGACTTGAGTGACGGAGGTAGATAGCGACGCGAGGTAATAAAGTATGGTAGCCCGGTATGGCTTCCCCTTGATGTGCACTTGCTGCAGCATGGAGTGTCTGAGGCAACTGGTCCTTCAATGATGGAGCGTACAGGCGCAACTCAAAGGTAATCGTTTGGCTTTGTTAACGTCATAAGCGGTCATTTTTCTAAAACCCAAAGCGGCGAGGTCGAGGTGGACGTCTTGCCGTCCTTTTCGAGCTAGTAAGATCTGCCCGCCCCATCTCCGCCACTGCCATGCGTTGTTTCTTATGTTGACGACTCATTGCAAGTCCTCTCGTGGCCTCATCGTTGGTTTCTTCCCTTTGAGCATGCAGCAAAACTTGCATTTCCTGTTCCATTTCGACCGCTTCCTCTTTTTCCTTCATCCGCTTCAATAAACGCGATTGAAACGATTCCTTGACGCTAAAGAACATGGGACCAAGCTCGGCAAGCCACTCGCCTTCAACTGCTGTGGCACACTGCATATACTCCTTGCTTGTGTAGATCAGTTCGTGATAGACCACAAAGTCCGGAGTGTAGCCGAGCCCAAATAGTGCAGCGCTCGGGTGCAGGTTGCACGGCATGCCCGTCAGCATGTTCACATACTCCCCAATGCCTTTGATTTGAGCCGAATTGTAAAAATATGCCGAGCAAATGGCCTTGCGTACAACATCCCACCGTCCACCACACGAACGAAGTCGTACTCGTTGCTGCTTCATAATGTCAGCAAGCTGTTCATGGACTTCACGCGCTTTGCGCAACCCTTTTGCATGAATAAAATGATCCGAACACCATTGAGCCGAGTGACGGTTTGCTTGCCACTGCTGATACACATTCAACAACGTCAGGTGGTCACTCTCAGGCACAAAAAACTTTTCTCGAGCAGCGTCACTCTCCTCTTCGCGGTCTTTGGGGCGGAAAAACACACTTGGGACTGACAACATGCTCACTACCACAAGGACCTCCGTCGAACAGCCCAATTGCTCGCTGAATAGCAGCATTTTCGCCAGAGGAGGATCCAACGGAAAGACAACCATCTTCTTGCCAATTTCCGTTAGTTCACCAGTATTGTCCAGCGCTCCAAGTACCCACAATTGATACATTGAGTTGATGATGTTATCCTGTGGTGGTGGATCCATGAAATCAAACTCGAGCAAGTTGGAGACCCCAAGTGATTTCAGCAGCAACACGACATAGCCGAGATTAGTTCGCTGGATTTCCGGAATCTGCGCCTCCAGCAGCTCATTGACATATTGCCGTTCAGTGTACAATCGGTACGCAACGCCGGGACCTGTTCGGCCAGCACGACCAGCCCGCTGATTGGCATTCTGCTGACTGATTGGTGTCACTTGCAAGGCATCCATCCCGATCTTGGGGTTGTACACTTTAACTTTGCAAAATCCTGCATCGATGACGTACTTGATACCGTCCACAGTGAGTGACGTTTCGGCAATATTGGTAGACACGATACACTTGCGCACGTCGGAGGCGTCAAAGATCTTTGCTTGCAAGTCTGCCGGCAGTTGAGAATACATTGGCAGCACCATAAGTGGTGGTGCACCATCCAACTTTCCCATCCGATCTGCCAGTACGTAGCACGTAGCCTCAATATCTTCTTGGCCAGTCATAAACACCAAGACGTCACCAGGCGGGTGAGATAAATGGATCTGCATTACCTGCTTCACCGCCGAGTCCACATAATCGTCACTTGGAGACTTGGCATAACGCGTTTCCACGTGAAACGTTCGGCCTGGAATCGTGAACATAGGCACTCCACCAAAAAAGCTCGCAAACTTGTCAGCATCCAACGTGGCCGACGTCACAACGAGTTTAAAGTCACTGCGACGCTGGACCACTTTGCGCAGAATTCCAAAGAGAACGTCAGTGTTGAGTGCACGCTCGTGAGCTTCGTCCATGATCACACACGAGTAAGAATCCAGATCAGCCTCACGCAATGACTCGCGCAAGAGGACACCTTCGGTCATATACTTGATAAAAGTCTTATCCGATGTCAGATCCTCGAATCGAATCGCATAACCCACTTCCTCGCCAAGTGTGACGTCCATTTCTTCACTCACACGCTGTGCCACTGACATGGCGGCCACACGACGTGGTTGCGTACAACCAATCGTACCAAACTGAGAATACCCTTCTTCATGCAAGTATTGCGTGAGCTGCGTGGTTTTTCCCGAACCAGTTTCACCGACAATGACCACAATCTGATTCTCTCGGATCACTTGAAGCAATTCTTGTCGACATTGATAAATGGGCAGGAATTCGCGCTGTTGACGAAGTGTACGCGTCTTAGCAAATACACTCACAGCTTTGTGTTTCTTTAAATGCGTCGAAAACTGCGAGTCATGTTTGTAGCCAGCACCACTTTCCTCTTGCACTTCGTCGTCTTCATCCGAGCCAGCGTCTGCCTTCACACCAATTGCATCACCCATGCGTGAGCCACCAAGTTCCCAGAATCGTTTCCGCATTTTGTTCCTCTCGCGCTGTTCACGCACTTCTCGTAGCAGTTCACTGCCTTTCCTCGCACATACTGCCATATCCGACGTCGGGTCTTTCACGGTGGCCACCATCTCGACCTGAGTTGTAAACGCCACTCGTCCATCTAAGAACGGCGGCTTCGTGCTATGCACCATAACCTGCACTCTCGAGTCTAATTCGTCGTCGAAATCCGTGGCCACACGTCCCGATGCCACGACGCCACTCGTCAATAAGCGGTTCTTTTCCCACGCTTCTTGGTCCGCTGAGAGTGCCGATGCTCTTGCGGACATGCCCTTTAATTTGTTCTCGCCTCGAGCTCTTGTCTGCTCCAATTGCTCTTCCAACGCTCGAAACTTCTCTTCATTACCAAGGAATACATGTCCTTCATGCGTCTCCATGCCTCCAGTATCGTCATTCAAGTAAAATTCGCGATCAAAGTCCTCTTCCACCTCATCGTCATATTCTTTCTTGGGCGCACCAAGTCTCTCTTTTCGTCGAGACTGCTGTCGATGCGGAGATATTGAGCCTCTCTCTTCTCTCCTAGCTTTACTGCCTCTCGCTTCCTCCTGCCGCCAAGTGGAATTCGATCGACTGCGTCGACTACCGTCACTCGTTTCCGGTGTCTTCAACTGCTCGCGATCCTTCTCAGCACTCAACACACTCTGCAGGCGTTCGGGCTTCTCCCAGTCGCGTAGATTCAAGCCTGTAGCTTTCTCACAACGTGGCAAATGCGTCGAAGCTACGTCAGTACGATTCAAAGCCACGTTGACGTTTCTACTGAGCTCTTGACGCTTCTCCGCTGCTAGTTTGTCTAGACCTAACAACGACACACGGGGGCGAGTAGAACTGCTCTCGTTGGGCCGCGAACGCGACGTCAACAGTCGAACGGAACTACGAGACGGACTTTCAGACCCTCGGCTGGAACTGTGGCCATGACTAGAGTACGAGCTCCTCGGACTTAAGCGACGAGGAGAGCGCGAAGAGTGATGGCGCCCTGAAGAGCGCGAGCGACTGCAACGCTTGGAGCGAGCCATGGATAAAGGAATTTCTAAAGGGTGGCACTCGTTTAGAAATTGCAACTAACGAACTTGACTTTTGAGTGTGGAAACAGAGTTAAAACATACGTTGAAACACGGTTTTACCTCGACGAGTCCGAAACCGAGTAGGACGGCTTGAGTGTCCAGCGACGACCATGACATTCCGCCATATCACGTAGGACGTGTCGAAAGACGAGCTTGTCTTTGGGTGCAATGATGTTGCTAAAATTTGCCACTAGTCGCTCGGTTGTCACTCCTGCCGCTGCATTGGAAACAAGAAACGAATGAAGTCGCTTTGCGATTTCATCGGCGCCTAACGGTGCAGAGTCTAGCGACTGAGAAGGACCTGATGCGGCAGTACGACGTCCTGCAGGATTTGACGAAACCACGACACCATCACGTCGGTTTTTGATTTTTGCAAGCATATCACGTGATGACATTCCTCCACTTCGTCCTCGTCCTCTGCCTCGTATTGTATGCCGACCACGAAGAGATGGCTGCTGATGCCGTTGAGACGGATCACCGGCAGCACCTGATCGACCTGTCCATGTTGGTGTATACATTGTCTCCCGTTGCTGCCGCACAAGAGCACCAGAGGCTCGAAGCGCACTCAGTGCTCCTTGGGCAATTTTCGTCGCCTCCATTTCCACTAAATCTGCTTCTTGGTTCTGCACGCCATCGGACTCGACCGCCGAGTGATCAAACACACCGCGTACGTCCCCACCATCAAACAATTGCTTTAACACCACGTCATTGTCACCAGCATCTTTGTCCTCCTTTGACTGCTCGTGCTTTGTGGCTTCGCCATCTTCGAGCTCAGCAGGTCGGACGACGTTACCAGCAACAAACAATTCACTGGTCTCGGCAGCTCCGTCCTTTTCGTCGTTCTCGTCCGCGAGGACAAACAAATCGCGCAGTGAATGTTTGTTAAAACATCGTTTCCGCTTGGCATCGTGCAAGACTTTGCTAGTCAGATACTGCTTGAAAATCTGGCGGTGATAGATCTTCTCTTCAATTGTTCCAGCAGTAATAAGGCGATAGACAGTCACGGGCTTTTGCTGCCCAATACGCCAAGCCCGTTCGCGAGCTTGAAGATCTGTGGACGGATTCCAGTCAGGATCAAACACTACAACACGGTCAGCACCAACTAAGTTTACACCAATTCCACCCGCACGAGTTGTCAAGAGGAACGCAAACAGTGGACTGTCGGCGGCATTGAAGGCGTCAAGTCGTTGTTGTCGCTCTGCTACACCCGTTGTACCATCGAGACGAGTACATGCATGACCAGCTTTAGCCATAAAGCTCTCGAGAATGTCCAACATGCAGCGTGTTTGAGTAAAAATCAAGACTCGGTGGCCCTGCTCCTTCCATAGTGCTAGTACCTTGTGCAGAACAATCATTTTCCCACTAGCCGACGCCGCACCAAAACGTTCATCCCTTTCACCTTCTTCTTTGTCTCCATTTTCATTCAACAAGTCGGCAATACGAGCAAAACTTTCGTCTTCATCTTCCTCGTCGTCATAAGTTTGCCGCTTCTTATCAGCTAGTCGGCCATCACCAAACGAAGCAAGTAAGTCGGGATGATTGCAAATGTGTCGGAGGACGGAAATGGCGCGAAAGGGTCGAATGTCTCGACGCAATACCAATGCGACCTCAGGCGAGGCTAAGAAGCGCTTGTAGAGGGCGCGTTGTCTCGTCGTAAGTCGACAAAAGATGATCTGTTCTTGCTTGCCAGGAAGCAATGCACCCATTTCACCATTAGCATCATTAGTCAGTATCTCTTGCTTTGTACGACGGAGAAGAAATGGTCGAATGAGATCTTTCAAGGCAAGTGCACACTTGTATGCCATCAACACCTGCATCTTAGTTGCTGTAGCATATCCTCCAGCTCGAATGGGCAAAACAAACTCGTCTTCAAAAGTTGGCAACGTACCCAGACGTCCTGGGTAAACAAAGTCAAACAATGACCAAAGTTCGCGAAGTCGGTTCTGGATCGGTGTACCAGAGAGGATGATACGGTGTATAGTACGCAGCTGTTTGCAGGCTAGTGTGGTTTCAGCATCCGGATTACGTATACGGTGTCCTTCGTCGAGCACAACGTAGTCCCACTCACGCGTAAGAAACAAACTCTGGTATTGTCGAAGATTTTCGTACGTACTGATGACCACGCCACCACTTGTAGGTGCCTCCTTCTCCACTTCACTCCTTTCCTCTACTTCTTCACACGCCACTGCGTCCTCATCATGAAACACTTCTTCAATCAACTCTTCATAACACTCACTCGAGAATGACGTATTCACACCCGTCCCCGATGCATGAAGTAACACAACACGCATCCATGGTGTCCATTTGTGTAGCTCTCGTACCCACTGCAATAACACCGATGCTGGACACAACAATAACACTGTCTGTAATCTTCTTGCACGATGCAACGATCCCAAGAACGATGCCAATTGCACCGTTTTCCCAAGTCCCATGTCGTCCCCCAGAATTCCACCCACGCCTCGTTCATGAAGTTTATGGAGCCACTCGAGGCATTCTCGTTGATGTGGCAACAGTTGCGTTAGCACGTAACTCGGCACTAAAAGGCCCGACGCTGTCTCCGTCACATCCCATGGCGTGTAGAACTTGGGGCCAGTCTCCACTTCCTCTCCTTTCTCTTCTCTCCCGTCTTCTCCTTTACTCTCTTTTCCGTTTTCCACATAGTTCACTGGTCGTGGGTTGTTGTAGAATGTTTTCCTGCCTTCCATCGCCGAGTCGTGCAATTCTCGACGTAGTTCATGCAGACGACGTCTATAGAGATCCAAACTGCCATCATCTGCCCATGTAGCAGCCGCAACTTTCCTGTCGTGTCGCGTCTTCTTTTTGACAGGTGTACAAGCACCAGAAGCCAAGTTCTTATCTTCTACATCTATGGCTTTCGCATCTTTCCTCGTGTTTTTACGCTCATCTCCGCGTATCAATCGCCGTCTCTTAGATGCTTTTTGCTTGGATGTTTTCGTTGCCGTCCTGGAACTTGGCGAATAATCGGAATCGTCGTCGGAAGTGGAGGACGGAGCAAAGTCGCTGGCATTAGAAGCTTCTGACGCATTTACCGTGGACGGAGAAAGCATCGAAGGAACATGAACGGATAGAGAAGGTGAAGATGCAGGTGGAGAAGGTTCATTCATGCATGGAGACGTTCTTGACGCGTTAGCCGACGGCTCACAAGGCAATAAAGACATATCGACAAAGTGAAGACGTTTAAGACGACGAAAAGAGCAGTTGTGTATTTTTATTGATAGAAAAGTTAGCTATTTTATGGATAATATGCTGGTGGCACTAGGAGCTAGCAAGAATGCCTTGGGAGCTAACGCAGTGGTAAGAAGTAGTTCGAGCATAGCTCGATGATTCCACGCTCATACGCAGCCAGATCACCACGCAGCAACACGCAAGTGTCAATTTCACCTGGATACGAGCAGAAGTCAGCGTAGTCAAGAGCTCGATTGCTTCGGGGATTCTGCAAGCTTCTCATCATCTACGTGTAAAGCAGTCTTGGTTGCACTAGCTATATGAGTTTTAGGGCTGCGTGTCAATACAACCGACGAATAGCGTCTGAGAGTCCGCTCTCCACAGCTTTCATCCACTGCATGCCAAACAGGGGCAATGTCCCGATGTTCAGTGTCCAGGACTGACCTCAATGGATACTATCTCGTATTTACATTGTCTATACATCCTTCTGTCTTCCTACTTACACCCTTCTGGAAACCTCCAAACGTCCCTGACCGTGTATCTCACTCTTGAGCAGCTCCACCACGTTGATGGCTGCGCCCACGTCGCGATTTTCTAATACCTTGCGGTGCGCTTCACGTGGTCGTGACGATACGCTTCGTAATATTCTTGCAGCACTTGACGACCCAGCGCCACGCTTTCGCACATTCTCTTCTTCGGCAGCTTCGTGTTGTGCTTGAGGTCATAAAGAGGCAATTTACGTCTAAACTTGTACTCGAAATGATTCCTCCTGCACAATAGCTTGGACGCTCTTTAAATTATAGCAGGATTGTGGCCTATGCCTTGAGACAGCTGAACGTTCGCGCTGTTGTCGTTTTGTGTGCCAATGTGCAGAGCACGGGTTTAAATGCTCATTTTAATGATGTTGCTAGAAAGCCCCTTAACTATCGCTTTCGAAGTCAGCTTCAAGTCTAATAATCTTTTATCTGTTGTATTGTACTTGATTGGCTGGACACACATCAATTTTGCACTTGCATTGAAGTGGTTCGTCCAATGCACATCGTGATAAGTGTCGACAATCTGCTTATTGATTGCATCTATGCGAAGGCAGATGGCGTTTGTGCTGCACTTAGTACTAAGTTCAGTGTGAAATCTCTCGGAGTCGCTAAATTACTCTCTCACATACGGGCGGGCCTGATAAAGGAGTGCATGTCTACGCTATGTACCACGAACGTACAATATTGGAACTACCGGCGGGATGTAAAGGTGTTCCGTCCGTTAGTATACACGCGTAAAGTTGAACTGAAGAAGTTTGCGCACGACTCGCGTCTGTCTGAGAACTGCCGCTTGTTTTGAGGAGCCAAGGAAACGCCATTGCATCAAGAAGATGCTCGCTCACGAGGAGAGTCTGTACCCTGACATGCGCAATAGTCTGCGACGCGCGTTGTCACTGCTCATGGAAAATACCAGCTATGCGCCACTGGAGACTGTGTGCCCGCGTCGAGCAAGCCAAGCAAGATGTAAACGAGCTTTTTTCAGCAAAAGGCATACAAACAGCAGTTTCAGCATAAACAGCATGGCAAAGTCTATCACAACTAGTTTCATCAAAGATGAGACGAGCAAAGTCCAAACTTTGGAATTGAAGTCATGCTCTCAAGCTCGACCAATGAAATGAGCTCATTTGGGTTTTGGTTTCGAAATGAAAACTGTCTTGTAGCTCAATAGCTGAACGAAAGGAAAATCTGAGACGGAACTCGATGGTGCTGGTTGTTTTCTGCGGCTCGCACGATAGTTTCCTCAATTTGATTAGCGTACGTTCGTAAAATCCACCATCCGACACCACTTTTTGCTAACTGGCCTCCACGCCCTCAAGCTAATTGAGGCTTCTGTGAACATCGCAGTGTGCTCACTAATTGTAGGAAGCCATGTAGGAAGCCATACCTCTAGCATGCACCAGTGTATGTCTTCACTTAGCGCGCCACCACAGCAGAGAGCAGCGTCAGATCCTCACGACCGCTCTCGGATACTTCGAATGCGTGCATCATCTCGCTCGTTCGCATTCACCGTGCACAATCAACTTCCGCCGTGACTGTTCTTGCTCTTGTTCATGTTCCTCACGTTACCTCTACCAAAAGGCACTGTCGAATTGATGAAATGGAAAGCCGCTTCTTACGATGATACGAAGAGAAGAGGACTTTTCCCTCGTATGATTGATGTAAAGTAGTTTAGTCAATCACTTCGAGTCGGATTGATACATCATTGAACATACGAGATACAACGGTTGATTGGGAAACATGTGGAGTTCCAAACGATCTACTGCTGTCGTGTCCGCCCTTTCACATTTCAGTCCTCGATTTCCCTCGCCACAAACAAGCATAACTTTGACCATGAATATCTGGTCGATACTCTGTGTGTCCGCCGCTGCTGTTGGGCTAAGCGAAGCCTCTACTAAGCTCCGTTACGACGAAGTGGAAGCATTCAAAGAACCCGATCCAGTCACAGATACTGCTAAATCTGGGGTCAGGTTTAAGCCAAGTCTCCTCATCCATGATGGATGTGAGCCATACCCGGCTGTCGATGCAAGTGGACAAACGGGTGCTGGAAATGAAGAAGAAGATTCATTTAGGATTGGCTGCGAGGGTTTGGAGCATAGCTCTCAAGTGTACGGTCGAGCCATGTGGCACAGGGACCGCTGGGCGATCATGTACGCATGGTATTTTCCTATGGACGAGACGAATGATGATTTTAGGGTTAATTTTTCGCACGACTGGGTAAGCGTCGTTGTTTGGATCGACAATCCAGCCATCCCAAAACCGACCATCATGGGTGTGGCAACTTCGTGGTTCGTCACCCATTACAAGACATACAAAACTCTGCCTCCTGGATCTCTAGACGGCGATGCTACGAAGATCGAGTACAAACCAGACCCTGCTAACTACGGTTACCACAATGTGGACCTGACGACCGAGGATGGCGGCCAGTTTCAACCGCTTATCATGTGGGACCAGATGACTGACGCGGCTCAAAACGCTCTCAACATCACTGATTTCGGACCAAATGCCACCGTTCCGCTCAATGACATACATTTCAAAGCGAATCTCGATCTTGCGTGGGTGAATTAGTGACAAGAATGCTGGTGGAACCTTCGCGCATTCACGATAAGGTAAGTACGTGAACATGTGCAATGCTCGCAACTTAATATGCTTTGACTCTAGTACTAGCTCTTGGTAATAGAATATGACGATAGGTCTGCAGTGCAACTGGTTTTGGGCGCACTGCATTCCTGTGATAGAATTACTGCTGAGTATGTGTGTCCAATAATAAAAAAGAAGTTGCAGTCGATGCTTTGTGTGTAAAACGGTTTGTGCTTGTAAAAGTGATGCTTTAACGAGACAACCGCTAGAACTGCATGCTTGCCTCGGATGTTTGCGTGCATCCAAAGAGATCGAGCCTGACCCGTTTGCTGTTGTCTTCGCGAATTAATACTTACGTCGCTCTCAGTGCACATTTCGTCTGTCCTTGCCATTGTTGCCATTACCGTAGTATGTGAAGTTCATGAAGTGTTTGTAGTGAAGATATACTTGAATTCGTATGGAACATTCATACAAAAGCGTAAAGCGTAAAGCGTGACTAGATGAACAGGCTCAGATATCGAACAAGACCAAAAGGGAACAAACGCAGTTTCAGCGGGCCTTAATCAGATACCAAATGGGTCGTGTTGTAAGATGTCCATCCCCCAGTCTGTCGGCACAGATGGCTTGGCAAATGACGATTGAGTCACACCTTGTATTGCGCTCTTGGTGCACGTGCGGATGACATCGTTATTGCGTGCACAAAATGTGGTGGCACCTGCTTTCAGAACGACAGCTGTGGAGATGACAGAATCTGCTACAATTGGTGGATTGTACCTCCGTGTGAGATCTGCACCAGGTCAGCTCTTTTCAACAAGTTGCCGATTGGTCAGCATTCCATCGTGAGCGTGCATGTTGAATACGTATGGTGACAGTAGCACTGTAGTGCACAATCTTCACTCGATGCGATCTCTATATGAAGTATGTGGCTGGTCTGAATCGTTTCATACACACACAAATATGGCGAGTTGACGCAGGACAACCTTATTAGCAAAACGTAGCGTATCTGTAGTTGTGGATTCGGGTGAGGCAAGTGAAAGGGTAGTGGATACATATCGGTATGTGATGCTGCACGCGTCAAATAAAATGAAGTGCTCATGAACTTCTCCTATCACTGCACTTTCTCACTTTCTCACTTACCGTGCCGTGTGTTTAATGAAGCCTTGTTGTTTATAGCGTAGAATGGAAGGTGTATTTACCTTGTCATTGCTTGCTTAGTTACTGCCAAAGTATTATCACACCTGTCTTTGTTGCGTTTTTTGCTCACGTCAATGCCAAATAATATCAGCTTCCTACGAAGCTTGTTGTAGCACACCTGCTGCGAAACAACACGTCGACCATCTGGAGATCGCGGAATGGCAAACCAAGCTCTTTGAGCTCGTTCTTGATCCTGGACATCGTATACAAGTGTCCATGCACATCCTCGTTGGCTTGTAGATGAGTCCTGTGTAGCACACCATGTAGACGATGCATGTTTTGTGCTTGTGTGGTAACATCACTCTTGCCGTCGTAGGTATTGTAGAGCTCGGCCCACAAATTGGTCCCAACCTCCTGGTCCACCAACTGCTGGTATAGTTTGGTCGTCAGCGAGCCCATGATCGAAATCTTTGCTTGTTTCTTAGTAAATGTATCCTTTTGATCTTGACTTTAATTTGCATCTTCCGTGACCTTGCCTTCTGCAATGTCCTCGAGCGAGCTCTTCTGGCAGACGAGCATCATACTTTTCTTGTAGACCGACCAGATCCCGCCGTCCCATACAACCGGATTGCCAGAAGGGTTGATCCTGAACGTTTTGTCTCTCGTGGTCTTGCGACGATCGAAGTCGGAGTCAGATGCCCATGACATGTTGTCGCTGACGTGTTACTGGCCAGCGTGTAACGCTGTGTCTGGCGTATACTGAGCTTATAAACCTAATGGGGTACACAAGATCAACTTACCCACTACCAACTTGTTGTGTGTAACGAAACACTTGGACTGAGAGCGCACCGCGTGAGGACTCTCAACTACTGCCTTTCGACCATCACTCTGAAGGTCTCATCCAGAAGCTGACTTCAGCTTCACTCACACATCAGATGAATCGTATTGTAGCGCACAGAGACGCGCGTGACTTTCGACAAGTGATTGGGTCTCTTCTGTATGTCATCAACGCTACAAGATAAGACATTGTCTCTCCACGATTCAACTAGACAACAAGTCGGCGATTGGGATGGCTACGACCCATGGCTATACGCCCCACGCTAAGTACATTGAACTACGAGTATATTAGGCGAGACCACGTCGAAGCAGAACCCATCAAGTTGGCGTACATGCCAGCCAATGATCAACTAGTCAACGCTTTTCACTGTTGTGTCAGAAGAGTGGGATTGTAGACGTGCAAGTTGAGGGGGAGTGTTGAGGTGTTGTGACATCACGCCACAAATTTGTGCAATATTGGTGGCACTAAAGTTGACAAGAAGATTACTGCTGTAAAGAAGCATATTGAGACAGCTTTCGCGGTGGTAGACGGTGTTGAAGGCATGGATGTTTGACACGCGCGCTTGGGGCACACTTGACCACAATATATTCGCCTGATAGTCGATCGTGAAATGGCTAAGAGTATCATGCTGAAATGGCGTCGTAAAACGGATTGCGCTGACTGTCCTTTCGGCAAGCAGCGACGC
>NQFO01005061.1:0-20220 GCA_003991265.1 Pseudoperonospora humuli | reverse complement strand
GCAATTTGCATCAACTCGGAGCTGCTAACTTTGTGTACATTGGAGCGACGCATTCTCGCTTTGAGCATAGTCTTGGAGTGGCCTATTTTGCTGAGAAGATGATTGAAAGTATCCGATCACATCAACCATGGCTGCCGATTAGGAATGAGGACATTACGTGCATCAAGATTGCTGGGCTGTGCCATGACTTGGGCCACGGACCGTTCAGCCACGTCTTTGACGGACTGTTCTTGGATCAACTCCGCAACGAGAAACTTATTGATGAATCGTTTGAGTGGTCACATGAGCAAGGATCGGTGGATATGTTCGACTTTCTGCTTACGGAGAATAACATCTCTGTTGAGAGTTACGGTTTGACCCAGCAAGATGTGGTATTCATCAAGGAGCTCATATGGGGTGGACCATTGCCTAACTCCAATGACGTTCTCTACGGACGGCCGGCTCGAAATCAGCGATTTCTATATGGCATCGTCAACAATGCTCACAGTGGGCTAGACGTGGACAAGCTGGATTATTTCATGCGTGATTCACTCTATACAGGTGCCAAAATGTCGTGTGACACGGACTTGGTAATCCGCAACGCTCGAGTGTTGATTGATCGTGGAGACCTCGACGAAAACATGGTGATTTGCTTCCCCGAGAAGCTGGTGGGACAAATCATGCAAGCTTTCCGCACGCGCTACGAGCTTCACCAATCTGTGTACCAGCACAGAGGAGTTCGCGCTATCGATTACATGCTCTGCGATCTCTTGGTCGCAGCAAACGATCATTTGACCATCAAGGGACAGCGAATCTCTGAGGTCATGCGTTCGATGCATGCTTATCAGCACTTTGACGATCGTGTGCTGCTAAAAATTCAAGAAAGCGATGGTCCCGAATTGGCAGAGGCCAGATCGCTACTAAATCGTATTTTGTCGAAACCTTATTACAGCTTCGTTGGTAAAACAGCGTTGACAGACCATTCTCAGCAGAAATCGGTGGATGTGCTTTTGAGCGAAGTCCTGCTGTGCTCACCGCGTCGGTCACTGATTATTGAAAAAGATGCAGTCATCCTGGAGTTCATGCGTGTTCATTACGGCAAAGGGAAGGAAGATCCTCTCCAACACGTTCGGTTTTACTCAAAAAATGCAACGGCAAGCTCCAGATGCTTCCGCTTACCTGAGTGTGCGTATGGAATGTTCAGTCCACGAAAATATGAAGAATACTCCATTCGGGTTTTTGTGAAGCAATCACGTCTGGTATGTGGTGGTGGCTCATTTGCCGTTCAAACTGATGAGCTCACTGACATGTGAATTTCTGTAGGTAATACCTGTTCGGGAGGCCTTTGAGAGATGGTGCCACAAATACAACAATTCTGAGGTGTACCCGCTGCAGTTTCAAGCGTGACCGCAAGTCTTCCAAGTCGCACTAATGAAGTGTCACAAAATGAGGCGGACTCAAAACGATGAACGTCCCATTTCTTGTTAAGCTACCAGCGTATACGCAGCTATCAAGAAACAAAGCACAAAACGCGCTTATGGCTTTGAAAGTGCCGCTGCCGCAATAGTGGTTGCCACTTTGTCCTCCAGTAGGGACAGGTCGTCTTGTTGAGGCAGTGCAATCTGAAATGCCATAACAACAATAGCGTCAGGTACAATACAGACACAAATGGCCAGACGATACGCGGTACTTACATCGGAAGGCACTTCATATATGTACGACTTGCCGTCGGCGTCGCCAGTAATCACGCTCTTTCCGTCAGCGCTCCATCGGAGCTTGTTTAGCGATTTTTCACTAACCTTCTCTGAGACTACAGGAACCTCAACATCTCTCAGAATGTGCCAAATACTCACAACACCGTTACTGTCAGCAACCGCAAACAGAGCAGGGTGGACTGACGACCACCGCACGTCGCTAATGTACTCGCTTGAAGGCTCGAATGAAAGCACTGGGGACTCTGGGTGCTCGATACTCCACAGCTTGACCGTTGAGTCACCAACGACAATCATTATGCTCTTTGAAGCGTGTATTGAAGAACCGAGCCAATTAGTGCTGAAGCTAACGGTGACGAAGCTCTAAGCACGAATTGTGCGCAAGCCGTAGAATATGAAGTCTACTAATGCGACCATGGAGATCATTTTCAAGGAAAGCATGTGGCGACCTGCCGTAGCATTCTTCTCCAAGACGAGAACCAACGTGGCACTGCGATGGCTAGCTTTAACCGGTTGCGTGCGTGGAACAAAGGCTCCAAGAAACGGCATCCAGAGTACGAGAGGATCCTTGTAGTGATGCCGTCGCGAGCGACACGAGGCATCTGAAGCGCTTGCAGTGCTTTTTCTCATGCAAAGGTTCGTTCAAAGGCGTATGACTCGCGTAGCAGTCGATGCGATAATCAAGCGCAGAGTTTTGACGGTGAGTAAAGAAACATGCACAGCTTACGGAGACTGGAGTCGTTAAGAGTCATGCGTCAATTTGGATCGAAGGATTGAAGCAGACGTTGCATCAGCGCGAGTTCAGGATGAGCAAGCTCCGCTCGCAGTGCCGCCAGATGCTTTCGTCAGCTCAATACCTTTTGATCCATGAACTTGGTGTAAACAAGAAAGCGCGGGAAGACGCTAAATTCTCAAGTGCTATAAGAACGCAACAAAGTGCACCACGGAAGTGCCCACGGTTCTATCTGCTATCGTCCTCACTCGAATCTTTGTCGCGAGACTGTGTCTTGGTTCGTGTCATACCGTTGCTGTTGCGTAATTGGCACTTTGTGGTTGAAAGTCTGTGAGTTTGCTTTACCATTTCACAATCGGAAAATGACCACTAGAGCTCACAAAGTCAATGCCACAGTCGTGCAGCCTTCCGTGCGATTTGCCCATAGCCACTGGCCCGTAGCTAAATGACCTTCGACTGCAGCGCAGTTTATTGCATGCCTTCGCTTCTAATCTCATGATGCCATGTATCCACGTTTAAATACCCCCTCCACCGCAAAGCTGCTGTATACATCGCACGCTGACGGTAAGCCGCAAGCCACCTCAAACAATACTCAGATATCCCTCTGTCGCAGGGACTAAATCATGCCATGACCGGTAATTGCTGCATTTCGTCGGCCCAGTGTGAGAGGTGCCCGCTACACGCTGCTCTCTGGAACGTGGTACTGTGGTGTTTCCAGGATCAGACGTATAACGATGAGCTAATGTTGCAGGTACACTGCAGGAGAAATTTCCATAAACTGCCGAATGTTGCTCCTTTATGTCGCATCATGAGCAAGGAGAGCCAGATACGTGGTCCTAATTATGTGATGTGTACGCCATTCGCTCGGTCGATGTGGATTCCAGGAACAGGATCTTTCAGAAGTACAGCGTCCTATCCTTCAAAGGCACACTTTGAAGGCGACATTGTACAATGATTGCAGGGACAAGTCCTGATTAAAGTCTTGTTGGGCTACGATATACGATCACTTAAACCTCTGCATATGTTTAGCTCGACATGGTCGTGTTCCGGACGTAGTACGGCTCTATTTGGTTCTCGATGGAGCAGTACGGGAATGTAATACTGTCAGCCTCTGGCTTGAAGAGGTTCTTACCGGCATAAAACACCACGTAGCAACCAACGACGGTACAGATGATGATCACTAGGGAGGCCACAATACGCTCGTAGATGGGCAAATCGTTCCAGAATACCTTTAGGTAGAACACAATAGGCAGCGCAAGACAGCACACTGTAATGGCTGAAGCACCCGTAAAGTCCACGAGGTCGAGGAACTTGTCGCGCAGGCCGATAGAAATAACCACGAGCACTGCAATGATACAAAGGCGCAGAGTCACGTAGCGAATTATTGTTTTCTTGCCCGTATACTCCAAAAGCTCTTGCTCGTTCTTCTCCTCTTGTTGCAAACCCGGTGTATTGGACGTGCAATAATGACACTCCAAGTCAATCGACACTCGATTAACACTTGAGACTTTCTCACTGTCTTGAATGAGACTCTCTGTATAATTCTTGTGCATCCCAAGAACAAATCGCTCTGCCATGTAGAACGCCGGTTGAATTACTGTCGAGAAGGCAATGACAATGTGAACTTGCATGAAGAGGTAAGCCATGATGATCGCACCACGGTTTGGAATAAATCCCAATGCGGACGCAGCCGTCGGGTTTGAGACGTCCACGGTGGAAAAGAGCAAGTTACCCGAGAGCTGACACCCGCCAGCAGCGTAACCCGCAATGGCCACAGCCAGGAAGAACGCCGAGCCTGCACCTAGACTGATGAGGATGATTCGAGGCATGCGAGTGGGGTCTGAGTGCTGCCGTTGGAGGTCAGGGACCACGACAGAAGCTCCGTAGGCGAGCGACAGGTTGCCAAACGTAGTGAGCACTTGGTGGAGTGTGATATTCGGGGTTGGGACAGCTGGATGGCCACGCATCTCCCACTGAAGAATGCTCAGACCAATAACATCAGCGATGAGCGTACCAAGACATCCAAGAAATGCCACGGAACCGGCATCATTCAGGGTCGGGATCAAGCAGAATGGAATTACGGTGATAGCCATAAAGATGATCCAGAAGATCTGACTGAACGAGTCCGGGAACAGTACGTCAAGCAGCGTGCTTCCAAGCACGAGGAAGGCGCAAGGCAGCAGCAAGCACACGAGCATCTGGGATACAATCACAAGGTAGCGCCCCGTCTTCCCAAAGACCCAGTCCCCGACGTCAGTAAATGTCTTGACAGACGATGGTGCCACCAACATCACTTTGGAGAGCGCAATCGTGGCATAAATGTTGGCAAACGCCATCAGTAGCATGGCCACGCTAGCATACATTGGCCCTGCTCGCGCAAAATTGGACGGCATAGACAAGGTGCCAATGCCGAAGAAGCAGCACACAATGTTAAAAATGGTGCTCGCATCTTCCATGGTCAGGAACGGCTTGCTGGTCGCCATTGAGAGTCTCAATAGTAATGGCGCCTTTGACTTGCAGCAGAGAATCGAATGTTCAAAAATGACTGATCGGCACGATGGCCATAACTAGTCCAGCCCGCATTTCCTCGTGGTCAACGTGCGGTCCTTGTGCACCAACTTGTTGCACTTGAAACCTTTATGTCAACAAAGCAAGGCCATGGAATCCCTCTCTTGGCTTTACTATTAACAATGCCCGGCTTGGGCACTTTCTCGTGTTCCCGATTGTGACCGTACCTCGCTCTTGAGCAGCAGCTCGAGCATGTTGATGGCCGCATTCACATTGCGGTTCGAGTACCTTGCAGTGGTCGCACTCACGCACTTTGTAGTAGCATTCGTTAAGCACTTGACGAGCCAGCGCCCCACCCTCGTGCAGTCTCTTGTTCAAATAGCTTACGTGTTTGTCTTTAAAATCACCCTATCAAACAGACGTTCAAGATACGGACACTCATGGGAACATTGACCTGCTTCAATGGGCGACGGATACCGTTCATTGACTCTACCCTCATGCGCTTCGAATTCGACGCTCGACCATCCACGACGTGATGGTCGTCCGTCTTCTTCATGTCGTTGAGTTACGTACGTAATATGGCTCGGACTGATATTCGGCCGAACAGTAGGGGAATATGGCACTGTCCACGTCGGGACTAAACAAGTTTTTACCGGCGTAGATCACCACGTAGCAGCCTACGATAGTGCAAACGACAATCACCACAAGTGCCGCACTGCGCTCGCATATTGAAAGATTGCGCCAGAAAACCTTGAGGTAAAAGACGAGCGGGAGCAATAAGCAGCACATGGTGATGGCCGATGCCCCCGTGAAATCCACGAGGTCGAGGAAATGCGAGCGAAAGCCGATTGCGACGACAACCAGTGATGTCATAATGACAAGACGGAGCGTCACATATCGGCATACGTTTCGTGGTCCACTGTAGTCCAAGAGCTGGGCCTCGTCATGCTCTTTCTCCTCCTGCGCACGCTTGATCGAGCTGATGTGCGTCCTGTGACGGTTGCTTTCCAAATCCCTTGCCATGTAGCCATTCGCGCTCTTCCCCGACGTGTTGATTGACATATTGTCATAAAGCTCTTCCCATCCATCGTCGTCTTCAGCCTTATCCTGCTGGTTCGAGCCTGCTTTGACGAGGTTCTGGTGCATGCCTAGAAGGTGACGCTCAGCCATGTAAAATGGCGGCTGCAATACAGTCGATAGCACAATGACAACGTGCAGGTGCATGAAGAGGTAAGCCAGGACGACCGCTCCGTGGTGTGGGATAAAGCCCAAAGCTGACGGCAATGACGGGTCCGAGATGTTTACAATAGAGAAAAGCAGATTAGCAGAAAGCTGACAGCCACCAGCTACGTAGCCAGCGATCGCAACCGTGAGGAAAAACATAGAGCCAATGGTTAGACTAACCACAATAACACGAGGCATTCGTTTTGGCTGCGAGTGTTGCCGTTGGAGGTCAGGGATCAAGACCGCAACGCCATACGCAAGCGAAAGGTTGCCAAACGCTGTTAAAACTTGGTGCAGTGAGAGATCGGGCGACGGCGCGGCGGGATGACCACGCGTTTCCCACATCAAGATACTTACTCCAATAATGTCAGCAATTATTGTACCCATGCATCCAATGAACGCCATTGATGAGGCTGCCTTCAGAGTCGGGATTAAGCACGCGGGGATAGCGGTGAAGGCCATAAAGACAATCCAAAAAACTTGACTGAACGAGGCTGGAAACAGCACGTCGAGCAGAGTGCTGCCGAGAACGAGAAAAGCACACGGGAGCAGCAAACACACGAGTAGCTGCGAGATAGTGACGAGATACCGACCAGTTTTACCAAGTACCCACTCGCCCACGTCACTATACGTCTTGACCGAAGACGGTGCAACGAGAATGACTCGAGACAAGGCCACCGTCGCGTAGATATTGGCAAACGCCATAAAGAGCATGGCTATCATGCCGTACACAGGTCCAGCACGCGCAAAGTTAGACGGCATGGCTAGCGTCCCAATGCCGCAGATACAGCAAATGATACTAAAGCTGATCTTGGCATCCTCGAGCGTGAAGAACGCAGCGTAGGACGACGACGTCATGCTGAGTGGACCTCCAACACTTTGCTTGAGCTTTTGCTCTCTTTGCGCGAAACAGAGAATAGCCTTGTGGTCAGAATACCAGCCATTCGTGGCAGCATCCATGTCCGCTTTGACACTAATCCAAGCTGAGTGGAGCAATCTTAGGATGGTTACACCGATCATAGTCGGGTCGTTCTTGATTGCTAGATCGACTAAAGGTTCGAATCCAATGATCGGACTACGACAGTCTCCTTCACCTTGTCGTGAAATTTTAGCGATGGCTTCTGACCTCGGACGGTCTCGTCTTCCTTCCACTTGCACAATCGCTATCTCAAGACGTTTCAATCACTAGCACTTACTGTGCTTCTTGTGCTCCCCTTCTCTCCTCCAGTCTATGAAATTGTAGCTTCACTTCACTACTTTGGCCTTGTGATCTTTGACTTACAGCATCAGCACATCGAGTCATACAGCGTCAGCATCACTTTCCTACCATAGACATAAGCGCTGTATTTACAGGACTAGATTCACTGCTGCGAGGAAGCCGGGAACAAGAGGTCCATTGGGCGTCGTCTAGTGGATTGACAACATACAAGACGTCTCCCATTCGTCATAGATGACCAAGTGATTGGCACATGTTCAAGCCATTGTTATCCTTTCAAAATAGGCGTACGATCTTTATACTTAAGTGGAAACCACGACGAGAGAGAGACAGCTCCTTGCTTGTCAACAGCCAAGCCACTTTTCCTCGTCCTTGTCACACTTTATGCCCGCAGCAATTTCCGTCCTGCGCATGTCAATTGTTGCTTGGGAATGCACGCATTGAACATGCCCCATGTCTTCACTGAAACAAATTCCAATGCCTTGAATCGTTGAGAAACACTTGCGGTACAGCACGCCGGCGCATGCATCTGTGAGTAATGAGACCCTTGTGGTCGTGGAGAAATTTAAGCGTACGGCATGTGCAGGATCACAGAAATTCGATACATTGGCGGCAAATTGGCTGAGTACCGAGCGCGTTGCATTGGTCGGAAGCAGCGCATGTTCGTCAGGCATGACAAGACATGTTGATGGCAAAGGATTGTCGCTATGACCTTCACTCGAACAGCAGCCAAGGAAGGACGTATTGCAGTTTCCATCGTTTAGAAAGCCACTGCAACAAACAGGTGTGTCCTGCATGTAGACGAGATCAAGCGTATCTGTAGAATGATCCAAGGCTGGGAGCACACGAACTTTGGGAAGAGACTCTAGTGCTATCACTTGTATGGCTTCCAGATTGTCCATCGAAGGCACCTCCGTGATCAAGTCGAGATAACCAAAGTAGAGACATTCGAGAGCCTTTAGCCCAGCCAAAGACGGGATAGTTGGAAGCAAAGCGTGATGGGAGATATGCATCGTGTGGAGACTTGCCATTAGCGCAAACAGATTGCTTGGTAACTCGGTGAGTTCCGTAGTCGAGAAATCTCCTTCAAGATGGCTGCATGGATCAACAGATACATTACGATTAGTTTAGTCCTTGACAAAGTCCACAAAAGATTCGTCTCACAGATATTCCAGCTTTGAGAAGGAAGTAGATGTCCAAGAGGGGAATGATTCAACACCAGTGTGAATCAAGATTCTACAACAAACCATTAAAGAACATCAAGACCAACAACAAGACCGTGCTGAGAGCTCGATGACGTACAAGTTGCGAAGTCCTTGACACTCTTTAAGTTCTTCTGGGAGCGAGCCATTGATTTGGCGATTCACAACTTGAATTGTCTGGAGATTGCCAGCAGAAGCCAATCTTGCAAGCGTCTGTGTGACGTCTATGAAGCTGGCAGCATATGCAGGCGCCAAGTCACGATCAACGTAGGCAAGACACCCGCATGCGTTGTTCGCTTTACCAGGAAACCACTGGTAAGCAAATTGGACGCATTGTGGATAGGAAGCACAAGCGGCACTAGATATTTGCACTGCTACGGTTGTGAACACAATGCATCCAATTCCATACATCAAAAAGAAAAGACCCGTCGCCATTCGAAGCCGACGTCGATGTAGCTGCTCTTGCTTTACGATCTGTTCGCCTTGCCGACCCCCACTGTCTTCAGCGTCCAGAGGTGCCACAGCTTTGGGTTTTTTCATTGTACCAGTACTTTGGCCTTCGCTTTGACTAGGCCGAGTCGTTTGATAGCGTTGGTACTCTCGCTTAAGCAATACATTCGTGATGCGGGTCCATCGAACGCATGCCAGTAGACTAAAGCTTAGCTTGAGAAGAACATCCCAGCCACTTCGAATCAAAAGACTTTCGAAAGTGGTGCTGAACATGTTAAGCTTTTTGGCACTGACAAAGTTACGGGCTTTACGCTCGAACGCTCGGGATGGAAAGAAGCGTTGACGGATCTTCATGGTCTTGAAATCATCCTGAAAAATGAATCGGGAAGAGAACAAGACGAGGGCTGGAAAGAAGACTGCAAAAGTCGCATCAAGTCTGTGCAAAGCAACAAATTGCGCTTTAGCTAACGACACCAGCCTCATACTCGTTTATACTGTCAACGTACATGGAATCTTTCAACACGTGATGCATTGCAGCTCCATTCCATCGACATTGCACGTAGTAAAACGTGAGAAAGGCATTCATTGCCATTAGTGAAACGTAGCAATACAACAACGACGGATCCAGTCCTTGAGCCATAAACTCTTTCAACGACATGACTTGTAACACGATTTCTGGGATCTCCATCGCCACATTCTGTAAGTTTCGAGCCAAGAAAGAGCCATAAGCGACCCGACATCAACAAGAAAGCGCAGACTGTCGTACCCAAACTTTGCGATGCTTGCCATCAGTCGAAACTACGCCGTAAAACAGATCCATCACTATTCGAACTATTCTTCGTATGACTCTCATCGACGTAGACGGATTGACGTCGCTTTGACCTGGTTTCATTGTTGCTTGTCGCTTGATCTCGAGCTCTTCAGAACTAACGCGGCGTGAAGGAGGCCGGATGAGTAGCAAATACAAAAGATAAGTGTATACTCCCACAACCACAACGAGCAATGCTGTCGTCGTGACTTGAATCGAGAACGGTGCCTTGTGAGACTGCCAAAAGTGGCCGTTGTCCAATCCTTCAGCTTGCAAAATGAAATTGGCACTTTGATTCGGCTCAAGATTCAAAACGAGCAGGAGCAAACTCCAGGCACTTGATAGGGAAAAGACAAGTACCATTAGAATGACATATCCCCAGCCGATAGTCGCAACACGTCGTTGTCGCCAAGATCCCCATTCACGTTTGCGGGTAATGGGCTCTACAAATGATGGACCTTTCTTGACGTCTTGCTTGGCATCAGGGGTCTCGACTACCGCAGCACTTTCGACAGCTTTACCTTTTCTCGAAAAGACCTGGACCATGACCAGAGAGAGAGAGAGAGAGAGAGAAAGCAATGAAGTGTCAACTTGTCAAGAAGTTGCATGAAATTCTAGTTCCAAAAACAAACCACTCATTATTAGCTCGGTAACGTTCTCAAAGGACCATTCTGCAAAAGTTTCAATCTTGCCTATGAAGTTGTTGGTCGATGGACTCATCTCCGCTGCTAGTTAATCAGTGGCCTCTTTCCTCGTAGAGCTCTGGTCACACGTTGAAATTCAACAACGCCGTCGTCTCGACTGGACGTTTAACTGTACTCGTGGTCGCGATCCTCTTTTTTCTCTCGGAAACCTTAGAGTTGTCACCTGCCGATTCGACACGTTGCTCGTCGCTTAACGATATATATCGGTCAGCTTCATCACCAGTTGGCGACTCAACTGCATCCGACTTGTTGATCGTGTTGCAACCGAAAGCATTTCCCATGGCAAAAGTACTGGAGCTGAAAATTCGAAGTGCGTGATCGAGTGTGAGCTATAGTCACTCGAGCCATCAATCTAGGTCTATCGAAGAAGCAAGACTTTCAACATCACAAGCGAAAGATCACGATTTGCTCACATTGTATCAGTCTTGCTCTGATGGCCGCAATGGAAAAATCTGTACCAGTTCCTTCTTCATCGACGTATTCTTGATCAGGAGCGATGGATCGTAAATGTTTTTGCCTAGACTGGTAAGCAGATGCATGGTCGTGTGCTTATATATCAGGCTTCAGCGAACCCCTTGTGACTGACAATTACGCTCTTTGGCTCAGCCGTAGCAAGTGCACATGACGCCTAATCTTGCCAATGTGGATCTTCGGTAGCTCTGGTAGCACGACGATAATGTTTGATGCCGCAAATGCGCCAATCTTGGAGTGGACCTCCAACTCAAGCTGCTTCATAATTCTATGAGTCAATTTGATACCGTCAGTAGCGCCTAGGAAGAAAAAGACAAATGGATAGACAACCGAAGAGTGGGAAACAACGAGCTATTCGAGGTGAAGAAGATCAAATGGTAGAGGAGGCAGTGAGGACGACAAATGGAGTAGAACATGGAAAGACTAAAGCTTATGAGGGGCTAGCAGCGACGATGAGCCAGTGCTCGAGGTCGATAGACAGATAAATCAGCTTCGAGGCAAAGTTCTACCACTGGGACTGTTGACGTATCAACGGCTAAAGGTGATGACGTTTTCAATAACAAACATCATGAGAAAGAATGATTGAGGTGTTGCTATGCAAGATGTACTGCTTTGTTTACAAGGCAAATTATCCAGGGATCTTATCCTACCAATACCAGTCCTTGAGATCATATCAGCGATCTTTCCTGGATTCAGACGCACATGTCCTGCGAGCTCGACAATCAAGAAAGCTCTGCGGCTCTCATCTTCTCGTAAGCTTTCACAAACTCGCAAAATATCTCGTACTCTTCCTGGTAATACTGCGCCGCCGATCCTCGTACGGAAAAGAGTTTCAGCATTTCTTCGTCAATTAATTCGGGAGAGTAAGAGGAAAGGTACCATTTGGGGAAGTATTCCCGAATGCGTGCATCGCGATTGTTGAATATTTGCTTGAAGCGACCATTGCGTCCATTGGCCACTGACATGTGTTGGCCAGCTGAATGAAAACGAACCACGCTATCAACGGATTTGGGGAGCATTCCCAAATCCAGCCATCGTTTCAGATTGATCTCTACACCTTCTGTCTTCAGAGTCGTTTCCAGATTCTCGTCATAAATGGTATCATCCGATTATTTTAAGAGTAGTAGACTTACCATCTTTTGTCTGGAATTCATGAACCAGGACCACTGCTCTCCCCTTGTTCTTACTAGCTGGACGACGACGAGGGATATCATATGCAAATTCTGTCTTGGTGCCACTCGGGCCACCAGACTGGATATGATGTACCGGCCTTCCCTTCATATTCTTCAGGAACTGAAACATTGCTTCAAGCTGCGCCTCCGGAACCTCCTCCACCCCATCCGGTCTGCTGCTCATGAGGAGCCGAAATACTGCATGGACATCCTCTTTTGCAGCTTGCATTCCTTGCTGTTTGAGTTTCTCCACGATAGAATCCAACGCATCTATTTTCTGTCCTCCCAACCTCACTTTCTGTTTGGATGTGACAATGCAGAAGACGGGGGGTCACTCCTACAGAAGGAAGCTATCATTGAGATCATGGCATGACTTGCATATACAAAAAAGCAACCAAGAGTTCAAGCCACGAAGAGTCGGCTAGATAATAAAAAAGCGTCGAACATGCCGCAGAGCCGCGAACTTGCCAACAAGAAGAATGACCACAAGGACCGCCAGTCGCGCGGTCCGATGGGAGTAGGCGGACCGAAGAAGGGTGCGTGAGACAGCAGTTTGAAGAGGGATGCGGTATGAAGCTAACGACTTGTTCTTTGTCATGTAGGTGGCGCTGGAGCTCACAACTGGGGCGTGCCGGCGGCCGAGGAAAGAGGCATTACAATGGATCGCAGCGACCCGAACTATGACAGCTCTGAAGAGAAGTAGATCAGTGGGGGGCAGCAATAGTAGTAGGAGATCTTGCCATGTGAGAGACCATGCGCTGACGAGAAGGAAGTAGCCATTGTTACTGCAGAGACTAACGCCATGTGGTACTGTCCAATAAAAGAACGTGACATCAATGGAGAAAAGTATTGCTCTTGAAGAAGTGAAAGAAGCGTGGCCATCTTGAATTACCCAGAGCATCGCGAGTGTACATGTTTCCAGGTAATCACCATAAGTTGGTCCTGGTACAAAGTATGCAACCTTGCAGTGCTTCAACATAAAATAAAATCTCGCAGGTGCGCTTTTCGCTACACCTCACTAATTTACAAAGGGATATCATTTTACCTATTCGGTCACTGCAAGACCACCAACAACAACCATGGCAATGCCATCCATTGAAGTGAACGCGGCGTCCGTGTCAACTATCCCCAACTCCATGTGGCAGTCTCCTTCTATCATTCAGGAAGGTTCTCTGATCATCCTCTTCGAAACGCACAGCTCGATCACCTATTGCTACGCTCAGCGCGATGCCATCTACCAGAATCGCCACGGCGCCTTCTACCACAACGACATGATCGGCCAACCTTTTGGATCCAAAATCATATCAAGGAAGAGAAACATGCGCGGCTACTTAATTCTATTGGCCCCTACTCCAGAGCTCTGGAGTCGGGCGCTGCGTCACCGCACACAAATCGTCTTCACGCTGGATGCCAGTGCCATCATGTTCGCCGCCGCCTTGCGCTCAGGTTCGCGTGTCGTCGAGTCCGGGACAGGTAGCGGTGCACTCACCACGAGCTTTGCACGAACAGTGGCACCCCATGGCCACGTGTTCACCTTTGAGTTCAACGCGCACCGAGCGGAGATCGCTCGTCAAGAGTTTAAGCGCAATGGATTGGAAAACGTCATTACGGTGGAATGCAGAGACGCCTGCGAGCAAGGTTTTCCAACACAGCTTGAAAGATCCATTGACATGGTGTTCCTGGACTTGCCCAGTCCCTGGATGGCCGTCGGTCATGCAACCAAGATGCTGAAACAGGGAGGATTTTTCGCATCCTACTCGCCGTGCATTGAGCAAGTGCAGAAGACGTGCGATGCTCTAAGAAGCGCCAATTTTGAGTGTGAGTGAGACTTGGTAGAAGGTGAAGACGAAGTGTGCCTTGTTACTAACGAGTTGATGTTTTTGCAGTGATTCGCACGATTGAGACTAGGCTGGTACCGTACAATTCGCGACGGATTGACCTCCCCGTGCCAGATTTTGGATTCGAAAAGGTAAAGGCAGAAAATGGAGCTGCAACGATGGCTACTTTCGTGACGGAAAAGGAGAGCGCGGATAAAATTGAAAAGGAAAAAGACCGTAAAAAGAATGGCGGACGCAAGCGCAAGTACGTGCCTGGAGGTGTTGGAGAGCATATTGTGGCAAAGAAGGACGACGAAATCCGAGGACACACTGCGTACCTGACGTTTGCTACTAAGTTTTTTGAGTGAAAGGCTTCGTGAAGTTGACGCCGTGACAGAGTAACGAGGTACTCGGATATAGTTAGGTAAGCGGATAGAATCAACGATTGTTTTGGACGTGACGATATGGTGGAGCGAAGTTTCTTATAACTACGAATCGTACTGCAATAAGATTATCGTAGGGAGAGTCCTGGATATTGTAGGTGACATTTTCACTGCTCCCTATGATACTTCTAATGGAAATAACCCAAAATATCCTTGAGAATAATCTCCCACCCGATCGCGATAATAACTTGGAACACAAGCATCCAGATGATAATCCACTCCAGGTTGGTTCCTTGATGGTGTGTCAATTGCTGATTCAAAACTCCAACCCTACGAATAGCGAGAATGAAACACGTTAGAGAGTTGCGAGCTGGAAACGACATTTTGACGCAATACTAACAAGTCGCGGATGATGCTAAGGCGTTTGTTCAGGATGGCCACACGGCTCGCCACATCCTGGTACTTGAGCATTTTCTCGTACAAGTACTTGAAGTCGTTGTTATCTTGTGACTTCAGAAAGTACTCTGGCTCGTCCAAGAGATTGGAATGGATGTTCACATCAGCAAGCTCGATGAAAAGCTGACCGATCAGCTTCGACATGTCTTCTTGCGAGTACTGAATCGATCCAAGTGATGCAAGCCTGGACGGGATATGTTTTGTCGATCGAATACGATCTTCGACACGAGTTTCAAATGCACTCAACGTTGCTGACTGTGACATCGCAAAAGACAGAGCAATTTTTTCAGCCACGCTCGTCGTGCAAAGTATGATAGCATCTTTCGTGATACTGGACTGGTCACCATAGCTGAATTCCATAACTTGCGCATCCACTTGGTCCATCATTCTAGATGAAAACGGAGCCAACATCATCAAACACCGGGATTCTTCTTCCCTTGTCTGGCCCCAGAAAACACAACACCCCGTGCTACAATGTAAATTTGACAAACCAATCAAACTCGACCGCAACATTAGCACAAATAGTCGACCATCGAGCCTATGAAAGACTTACGCAAAGAAAAATACATGTTTCTCTCGAAGAGCTGCCGCTCGCCGAGCTGCCAAAGCATCTCCACCATCCGATTCTGTACTATCAACAGGTTGTTCCGGTGTGGAGCTACAGTGCAGCACCTCGAGATACATGTTGGTTTTCCATCTTGCAAATCCAGGGCCGGCTTGCAGTCCTCCATCATTTGCTGTCTCTGTAGCTTCAGCTCGACGACTTTCCCGAGCATTTTTATCCACCCAATTGAGCAACTTAAACAGTGCGATCTGCTCACACGTGTAATAAATTGCCACACGCCTCTTGTCAGTGTGCGTGGGTAGCAAAGGAGGTTTGAAAAGATGAATCCGCGCCAAATCCTCATCGTAGTCTGGAGCGTGAGCACGCCATCGTCGCCCGCTTGGTCGGCGCGTCAGCATTCCTGGTGAAGCGATGCCACTCATTCGATGCATCTGCATAGCCAAGTGAAGTCAATAAACAGTAGCATGCACGAGGTGGCTGCGGTACGACTCACCGCTCGCTCTACAGCTTGCAATCCGGTCTTACGAGTTTTTGCTGCAGGAATTCGGACTATTCGCAACGTATCGTTGAAAGGCGTCCGATCCTCTGAAATCGTTGCTAATGAAGGAGCCATTACATCAATCGGAATTGCTGGACATAATTTCTCGACATCTATCTTCTCGTTTTTTTCTTCACAATCTTCATCCTTGTTGCCATTATTGCGATCGTCAAACAACCCAGAAAGTGCTGCGACATCAGAATCCAGACTTTGTCGGGTGCGACGTCGTCGACGAGCAGGTGTAGCGATACCGACGGAGATCTCAATGGATTGCGGCGAGTCCTGCATTGACAAATGTGAAGGCGTGATCTTTTCTGTTAGCGCTGAGAGGAGCACATTTCTCAATTATCATTGGCTGAAACATTCCTTGAAGCCTTATGATTGGGTAAAAATCAAGCTGACAAAAGACAAAAATCTCTTTGCTCTGTTTAGCCGAACCCAATCGTCGCTTGAACACGAAGATCATGGTACCAAGAACCCCATAAAGCGAAGTGTGGATGTCTTGTAAAAGCACTTAAGAAATCGTGTAATATCATTTGCAAAACAATGTGCTCATGCATGTATACGAATCTCTTCAACTGAAGAAGAGTCTAATTAATTTGTTTTATGGATACCTGAAGATTATTGCAGCGATGCCGTCGCTAAAATCGCGAGCTACAAAATGTATCTAGATTAGCTGCAGTGTTTGTCAAGCAACGTGACTTTCATGCGAAGCTTTAGCGCGGATCGGCCGTGAAAGTTCTTTCAGCAGTGCATGGCTCGCATGGCGGTAGCAAAGCGCGTCACCCCAATGGCGAGGAAGAAAACGTGCGCGATGTACGGAGATTAGAACAGATGCTATGGTATCAAAGGACCCAATCCCGTCAAAGAAAGAGGTATCGCAGAAGGGAGACAGTTATTTATATGAAGAGTTCTACAAACACTTTTGTCTGTAAAATACGAGAAGTTGCTGAAGAAGAAATAAGTGATGATATGGTGGTGGTGGCAGTGAAAGTGGATCCCTTAAAGCCAAAAAAATGCTTCGGATTGCTCCGCTAAGATCACAATAGTGTATCGCTAAGCACTGAAACCGCGACGTGAACGTGGACATCAACATACTGGCGTTACTTAGGGGCCAGCTTCGTGGTGAGAGACGCTTGGAGACTTTCAAAAGGACAGAGATGGTGCTAGTGCAGAGTAGAAAGATAAACTTAGTTACGAGAAGACTCAGCCTAAAGGATGCCGCAGCGCAGCATGCATGTTAGACAGACAACCACTCAAACTTCCTCACGAAGTCGGGAGACAAACGGGTTAGACGCTTTCGTCAGAAGAGGAAGCGTAAGGGTGTGGCGCTGGCTCAGAATAGCGTCGAAGTACAGTTTGAAGAGAAAGAACGTTATAGAGGCTCCACATACAGGGTAAAGTGCTGGGATCGACCATTTAGAAGCTCCAAAAAGATATAATGTCGTCAACAATTGTGGATAGGAATAAGTAATCATCCAGTTTAGTCCTAGTTGGAAGAATGCAACTCGTAGGCCATACGTAATGTCAATCTACGCAAGACGCGTCTTGGAAAGAAATTTCAAACAGCTTGTGTGTGCAAACGTTTGGCGCGTGGTATGCACCAGCATGTCTAAGCCAGCTGCAGCCTAGGTAAGTAAAACTCCGTCAGCAACTTTCTACAGTCACGCGCAGCAGCTCTTGCAGTGTAATTTTTACCAAGACGGATACAGAGCTTGAAATGCCGTAAAAGTGGACAACCTTGCGAATAAACGCCATGTAGCTGCTTTTACAGGTAAAGTTAGGCATGCACATAAGTCAATGGGCAATACAACAGCACCGAGTGCGAGCTTGATCTCACCAGTTAGTCACAACAAGTCCACATGCAGCGGTATCAGATTTCAAATTGTTGGGATACGTGGCTGGGCTATATGAAGCGAGCGAAGCATAGAAGACGGTAAGTAGATGCTAAAGAATCACTCGAGACGCAGCTCTGTCCATACCAAAATGTAGGACAACAGCAACAAAGACTGATACCCATTCGGAAACCAGAGTGGATAGCAGCGAGAACAATTACTGGAAGCAGTAGTACCAGCATCACAATGATCTGCAACAGAATGACAGAGTAGCGTACACATTTTGATCAGCATGAGCTTGGTTAGCATATGAGAAGTTCCCATTTACATGTGCACGTCTGCGAATGCGTAGCTCGGCACCCAAAAAGAATTGAATCCCAACGATAGCAAGCAGAGTCGATTGCGGCAGAATCAGTAGCGACAAATTTACAAAGTTATGGCTGTGACTCATTTCAGCTACGAAATCCCAGCCACTAGTCATGACGGCCAACTGTCGTTGCAAAGAGTATGTCAAGCCAATGTCATAATTTAGCGCATTAAGTCATACCGTTGCTGTTTTAAAGGGCATCAGCAAAAGCTCTTGGTTGTACTGGACCTGTGCTTCCCCCATGCTAGCTCGGGCTACACGCCATCGCTTACACATTCTTATATCGATAGTCCTTTGCTCTCAGTAAGACGTATATCAGAATTTTGGCACCCTGTCGTCTTATTCAGCTTGGCATATCGTCAACAGTGATGTTGAATGCTTAATTTATAGATGACAAAAAGCTTGGCAGTACTTGCCTGCCTGCGAATGGAAATCCAGGCATCTCATAAAGTAGACCTTGACGCTTGAATGAAAAGCTCATAAAACGACTAGAGAGTCAATGCAGACCACGCAAGAACCCGAATAGAGCAATTTGCTCACACATCGTATAATTTCAATGTACTTTTGAGAAGGAACCAAAAGGATGGATGACAGAGTTACTGCCAAAATATTATCACACCTGTCTTTGTTGCGTAACTCAGCCGTTAAGATCGGATCTCATTCAAGTTCTGGCGTGTATTTGCTCACGTCAGAGCCAAATAATATCACCTTGCTACGAAGCTTGTTGTAGCACACCTGCTGCGAAACAACACGTCGACCATCTGGAGATCGCGGAATGGCAAACCAAGCTCTTTGAGCTCGTTCTTGATCCTGGACATCGTATACAAGTGTCCATGCACATCCTCGTTGGCTTGTAGATGAGTCCTGTGTAGCACACCATGTAGACGATGCATGTTTTGTGCTTGTGTGGTAACATCACTCTTGCCGTCGTAGGTATTGTAGAGCTCGGCCCACAAATTGGTCCCAACCTCCTGGTCCACCAACTGCTGGTATAGTTTGGTCGTCAGCGAGCCCATGATCGAAATCTTTGCTTGTTTCTTAGTAAATGTATCCTTTTGATCTTGACTTTAATTTGCATCTTCCGTGACCTTGCCTTCTGCAATGTCCTCGAGCGAGCTCTTCTGGCAGACGAGCATCATACTTTTCTTGTAGACCGACCAGATCCCGCCGTCCCATACAACCGGATTGCCAGAAGGGTTGATCCTGAACGTTTTGTCTCTCGTGGTCTTGCGACGATCGAAGTCGGAGTCAGATGCCCATGACATGTTGTCGCTGACGTGTTACTGGCCAGCGTGTAACGCTGTGTCTGGCGTATACTGAGCTTATAAACCTAATGGGGTACACAAGATCAACTTACCCACTACCAACTTGTTGTGTGTAACGAAACACTTGGACTGAGAGCGCACCGCGTGAGGACTCTCAACTACTGCCTTTCGACCATCACTCTGAAGGTCTCATCCAGAAGCTGACTTCAGCTTCACTCACACATCAGATGAATCGTATTGTAGCGCACAGAGACGCGCGTGACTTTCGACAAGTGATTGGGTCTCTTCTGTATGTCATCAACGCTACAAGATAAGACATTGTCTCTCCACGATTCAACTAGACAACAAGTCGGCGATTGGGATGGCTACGACCCATGGCTATACGCCCCACGCTAAGTACATTGAACTACGAGTATATTAGGCGAGACCACGTCGAAGCAGAACCCATCAAGTTGGCGTACATGCCAGCCAATGATCAACTAGTCAACGCTTTTCACTGTTGTGTCAGAAGAGTGGGATTGTAGACGTGCAAGTTGAGGGGGAGTGTTGAGGTGTTGTGACATCACGCCACAAATTTGTGCAATATTGGTGGCACTAAAGTTGACAAGAAGATTACTGCTGTAAAGAAGCATATTGAGACAGCTTTCGCGGTGGTAGACGGTGTTGAAGGCATGGATGTTTGACACGCGCGCTTGGGGCACACTTGACCACAATATATTCGCCTGATAGTCGATCGTGAAATGGCTAAGAGTATCATGCTGAAATGGCGTCGTAAAACGGATTGCGCTGACTGTCCTTTCGGCAAGCAGCGACGC
>NQFO01005056.1:0-23682 GCA_003991265.1 Pseudoperonospora humuli | reverse complement strand
GCCGGTACTTCCTCAAATTTGTCTCGTGTGCTCTGCAACTGCCATATCTTGATTATTTCCCACACCTTCAACGCGTCTGAGGACTTGTCAACAACAGTTGGCCAAACTGGGAAGCTCAAACGTTCTTCAGTAACGTACCTACCGCTGGATCATGGTCGGGTTGCACAGGGTGCTATAGGGCCTGCGAAGCATCGCTCGCAGCTGCTCTTCGATCTTTTTGTTGTCATCCTTGGCATTATCTAGACCTCGTACACGTACCTCTATGGCACCTGCAACCTCCAATGCGCTTGATGCATCAGTGCATCGTGGGCAAAGAGTCGGAAGATCAAGGGACTAGCGTAATTCGAGTCTGGAAGAATACGTCACTACTCGCGGGGAGTCGACTATCCGGTTTGACCAATTTCGTGCGTAGAAAGAGGGTCAGAAGAAACAGCACCCAGACGGCTTGAATTATTGCAGCAACGCCGTTGGTCGAGACCGTGAGCTATGAGATGCATTTGGAGCAACTGCCTGCAGGACTTTATTGAGGCAACGTGAAGTTGTTGCTGCAAATATGCGCGGACCGTCGTTCCTAGAGTGGAAGCTTTTTCAGTAGCACATTCTTTCGACGGTGAGTAAAAGGACGCGCGCGGTACACGGAGACTGGAGAAGACGAGGAGGCATTCAAAGACACGCGCTCAGTGGTTGACGCAGGCGTTGCAGAAGTGCGCGACGGTGGTGAGCACCAGACGCTTTCGTCTGTGCGATATCGAATGAGATCAATGCTGTCGAAGAACAGAGTGCGGTGCTGTCCGCGGTCGAGTTGATGTGCAGATCGTAGAGAAAAAAACGGCACAAAATGCGTCGCTACGACCATGTGGAGCACAACGCGACGCTACGTGGACGCGGGGAGGTACACACACGTGGTAGCCCTCGTCAAAACTCGTCGACCACGACAAAATAGGCGCCCAAAACGACGACGCCTATAACTCTAACCCCTATTCATATGCCATAACGCAAGCTCGCCGAATCTTCCGTACGGTAATGCAAAAGTAGTACAAAAGTACAAATGACTTCGTATCACGTCACACATTGTTCAACTTGTCATGTTGCCCACCATGCACCGTCTTGACGGTGGACGCAGCTCTGCTGTCAACACTCCATTGAATCTGACTCGACCGCTTTCTCGGAAAGAAAAGCGCGTGCTAAAACGCGGTCATTCACGCTCTACAAAGTCCCAATCATCATCAACCACCGTCCACGTCAAACCTGAGGCTAGTGACCCAGTTACCACAATTTCCACGACCCCAGTGATCATTGCAACATCGCAACAAAGCCGCTTTCACACTGTCACGTTTGACGAGTTTGGCAAGAATGTGCTACTCAATCAGTTTACACTTGCCATTGGAACGACCAAAGGAGTCGACGATGATCCCGTTGGTGTTGTCGAGTTACTGAGAGACACGCAATTGAAACTAAACTATGGCTGTCGCTATGGACTGGTCGGACCTAATGGTATCGGGAAGTCCACACTGCTCACGGCATTGGCCGATGGATTGATCGAAGGTCTTCCGACGTCATTGAAGATTCTGTATGTGAATCAGTTGACAACGTCGTCATTGACACTGGAGACAGCGCAGCAGTCGGTACTACAGACAGTACTAAATGCCGATGTGCGGGTGCATGAGCTGCAGTATTGGATTGATGTTCTGCAACGCGTACTAATGGGGCCGTCAGAAGAGAAAGAGGAAAAGAAGTTTGCGTCGTACAAGGCAGAGTTGCTGCATACGTTACTACGAGTTCAACTGATGGAGGCGAAAGAGGAAGAAAAAGCGGCGAGTAAAATTGCTATCAAGCGAAGTGGCATGCTTGGCAAAGACGCGAGATTGAGACTTGTTGAAGCAGAGCACAAAGTCGCGGCTTTGCGTCAGAGATTGGAAGTCATCGCATCTTGCAATGAGGAACACGAGAGTGTAATCGCGGCGAATGAGATTGAAATTCTGCACCAAATTCATACGAAAATGGAAGAATTGCAACAAGCGCTCAAGGTGCTGGATGAAGCGTCGATGGAAGCTCGTGCACGCCGCATTCTAGCGAGTATGAACGTCGACACAACCAAGCAAAACGCGCCATTGTCGTCGCTCAGTGGCGGCTGGCAGGTTCGTATTCTTTTGGCTCGTGTGCTGTTCATGGAGCCCGACTTTTTGCTGCTGGATGAGCCGACGAATCATTTGGACATGCCTTCGATCATGTGGTTGACGAACTATTTACTCACGCTCGATGACGTGTTGGGGACGCCAGTAACTCTGGTAGTCGTATCGCACGATCGGTTCTTCCTGAATGCGGTAACAGAAGAAACAATTTTCTTTCGCGGATACGATAAAACTCTCGCGTATTATGACGGCAATTACGATGCATTTGAAGAAGCATGGCAACCAAACGACAAGTCAACGCACGTATGCAAACCAAGCTTGACAAGAAGACGGAGCAAATGACGACGATGGTAGCGAAAATCTCTCAACAAGCTACGCGCTCAAAAGACAATAAGAAGATGCAAGTTGCTGCGTCAAAGAAGAAGAAGATGGACCGTATCGGCAATGAACGCAGTGCCAAAGGCACGAGGTTTAAACTGAATCGCGACCGTGCTGGATACTTCCTTACACATCGCGACCAGGCCGAGGATCAAGCCAAGTACGACGAGACTGAGGGTGGCAATAGTGCGTGCTCAGCATGGCGCATTCTATCGAACAGTCCTCCCCAGATCCGAAATATTACGAAGCTCGACAAGACCACAATGATCTCACTCGTCAATGTGTCCTTCCGATACGACAAAGCTCCACCAAATGCGCAAAATATGACTGAGAAAGCAAAAGTGCCATTTAGTGTGGACAATCTAAGCTTTACAATCAATTATGGTGACAAGGTGGTACTGGTAGGCCGCAACGGTGCTGGCAAGACGTCATTCATGAAGCTGCTGAGCAAAAGTCTGAAGCCAAGTCGTGGCAAGGTCGATTATTTCCATGGAGCACGAATTGCATCTCTGATGCAGCATAACGTTGAAGATCTGAAGCGACAGCATTGGTCTCAAGGCCTTACCCCACTGGAGCTACTACGCAATCGACTTGAAGGTGATGACGTCTCTTGTCAATCGATGGGAGGCGGTGCCAATACCGTGAATGAAGGCAACATTCGCAGTCATCTGAGTAGCTTTGGCATCACTTGCAATACTGCTGTCTCAGTTCCACTCAACGCCCTTTCAGGGGGCCAATTAGTCCGAGTTGGGCTAGCATGGGCCACATTTCCATACCCACCGCATGTCCTGCTACTCGATGAACCTACGAATCACTTAGACATGAGCACTATTCAAATGCTGGGTGAGGCGTTGCGAAGATATCAAGGCGCCGTGGTGCTGATTTCGCACGACTTGCACTTTTTGGACATTCTCACAAGTGGCAGTCAACATGCACAAGACGACGATGCATCGTGTGGTCGTGTGCGTGTCTTTGAAGTGGTCAAACTGAAAGGGGTCGTGTCCCTCTCACCGCTTGAAGGAGTGGAAGCCTATCGAGATGCCTCACTTGGCCATTTACTTGGACAGCCTTGAATGCAGGACAAGCTCCGTTCATCCAACGTCATGACGAAGTTTCTCGGCTGCTTGAGTCACCTTCTGAATGAACAGCATGATGTGGAAGTCGGTAGGGAATGCAACAACTGTTAAGACAAGGTTTGAAGAAATAGCTCTAGTTGACGTCTTCGAAGTCTTTGTCCAGTATACAAACACATTGCTGCATTTATCATTTACTCACTAACCGGGACAGTAAACAACTTTACTATCGATGGCAGAAGAAGAAGACAACGATTCGTGGACATGCACAATATGCACATTGAAGAACGAACTCATCGCTCAAGCGTGTGCGGCTTGCAATTCCACCAGTCCGCTTGTACTCGGAAGCTACGCGAATGAAGAGAGATCGTGGATGGAGGAAAAAGTAACAAGAAGCCCATCTCGATGTGGCAGTTTATTATCTCAGGAGAATGCAACGTCTCATTATGAGAACGTGGAAATAGACCCGTGGACACAAGCGGAGTGTGAGTGGGCTCACGTTGAGTCGTGTCAGGACTCGCGCTCGAAGAAGTAAAGGTAGCAGACGAACAGACGCACTGAATACAACATGAACATCTTGCGCTGCTCGCTATCCAGGACTGATCTGGGTGGATACTTTTCGTGTCCATTGTTGTTTCTACGTCTTGTTTCTGAAGAGAAGACTACGCTCTTTTGAAAGCCTACATGCATTCCAGGCTCATTATCTCCCTTGATGGCTGCGTTTCTCAGTACTTCGCGCTGCACTTCATGTCATATCAGAGCTATTTGTCGCTTTCTCGGCTTGATTGCGGATCAGCGCCATAACCGCCAACGCCACGAATGAGTTGAGCGAGTCTACGATCAGAGGCAAAACAAAGCAACGTTCATCATTGCACATCTCTCTTTCAAGTGAGCCATCACGCTCTACTACGACATGTACGCGTGCGAACATGGTTTACGTGCGTGGCTAATGCCAGATTACTCACACTTACTTGTCTACAAAAGACGTTTCTGGTGCTTGGCAAACTCAAGCTGAGGCCATCTACTGCAGACATATCCATCATGAGCTCTCTCGGGGTGCAAGAACAATCATCATCTACAGTTACTCTGGTGACAACCAACGGAAAACTTGCGTAAAGCTAAGGTATGAACAACCCAAGAGATACCTTGCTCTCAAAACCTTGCGCTGTGTCACGCAGCTAACTTTTCTATTGCGTTCTTACTCCCTCTCGCGTCCGTGGCGTTCGCGTCCAGGTGTGACACTGACTTCTATGAGCGCTTGACTTTCGGGCTAAGCGATTTGATGTACATGCGAATAAGCGACGCCATCATCGTGAAGACCGACGACCCCACAATTACAGCAGTCTTCCACCACGCGTGGTCATTCGCACGTTTCACGTCCTCGGCCGAGCAGCCTTCAGGTGGAGCAACGCCGTCGACGGGCATATTCTCACTAGCAACCGTCATACTACCCTTACACTTCTGAATTGCCTCCGATGAGTTCAACGACAAGAACCCGTAGAGCAGAAAACCAATCGTAGCTAGGATGAAGGCAACACGCTTGCCAAACTGCGCAGAATCCAATTGACGGTCCAAACTCGTCCCAGCATGACGATAAACCACCACTCGGAGTTTCATCACGGAAAAGTCCACGTGCGAATTCTTGTCTGCGATTGGCAGGCAGCACAACTCACGAGACGAACACACGACCACTTGCCATGTCGGACCGTACCAAAATGTCAACGAATGCTGTAGCAAGCAATGCAAGTGGTTAGTTTGGATAGTACTCTCATAACTAATGTCGACAATGCCAAGGCTGCTAGCCCTACCTTCAAAGCTCGAGCGATCTTGGTCTCGCTGTCTTTTGCTCCTTCGTAATAGTTGTAGAGTCGCTTGACCATGTCGATCACCGCATCCTTCATCTCGTTCTCCATGTCACTCTCAAAAACCACAATCTTCCGCTTCGTAGTGAGATCCGCACTTTTTTCCGTGAGAGCCTCGTGCTCCGACTTTGGTCGAGGCGATACAGACGGAGTCGTACGGTACAGCAACACCTTCATGTTACTTGTCTTGCTGAACAGGAGCACACATGTCTCCTTGCGCTGTAATATTAAGATGGACAGCCCCATCCGATGTCATAATTCATTCGTTTTTCAATCATAAAGTTTGACAAACGTACGCATCGAATTTCCACCACAAAGTCGCCGCTTACAATGATGTGCCACCCTGAGCCCATTGACAGCTCAACACGCTGCTGTAGCTTGGCAGCAAAGTCGCGGATACTCGACGTCGTTTTGGCTGCATTGTTCACGGCTGATTTGGCAGCAATTTGGAGAGCAATAGGCGCCACCGGAGCTTTGGACACTTGAAAGTCGGCGCCACAGAAGACCATTGTGGTGTTTTTGTAATTTTTCCGCTTTACAATTGCGTCAGAATCAGATGAGTTGACGTGTTATTGTTTCCCAGCTTCAGTTTCCCCATTATCTCTGCTATTGTGACGCCTTCATAAATGGAACCCTTGATGTGTGCACATGAAGGTTTCCATTTACAAACCTCAACTCACTGTGTTCAATTTTACTGCGGTAGACGTCGCAATGTCGTATTAGGGAAACTTTATACGGTCATGAAGTATAAAGAAATGGCAAATGGAGGATTACTTGCATTTCCCGTCATATGGCTTGTTTTGTATGTCTTGTGGAGGTCGATGAAGTGGTTAGGAGCGTGGCGCAATACAGGCTTCGACTTTTATTTTTGGCGCGAAAGAGAGCTGCAAAAGGGTGGACTATAATATAAAGCTATGGATTTTGCACTTTGCACGAACAAAAGCCTTCACATCCAAACAAACAACGAAACAATTCGCAATCATGAGACCTGAGGCGAAATTGGTCGTTGTTGCACTGGAAGGTTGCCACGGTACGTTCGCTTTCCCCACTCACCGTCCACATGCTTCTCTCAAGTTCTGTTTGTTCTCTCTACTCACGTTGCAATAACTTGTTAGGGTGCGGTAAAACTGCGCTATGCGAAGAGTTTGAAGCGCAGGGTTATGACATCCTGGATGAGGCCTTCATGGACATGCCTTCCTACGCACTCCATCCACAGTCTCTTCTGATGGAGACATCGTGGGTCTGCTCGTGGTTTGAGCGCGTACTACGTCTTGCTGACCGCGTCAAGCCTGACCGCAAACAAGTTTTTATTGCTGATCGCTCGCCTTTCAGTGCCGTGTTCTACTCTGCCAATGGGCACTTGTTGGAGCCTGTGATTCGGGAACAGATGAGAGAAGTGCAAGACTTTGCCGGTGTGCAGTTCTATACGGTGCATGTGCAAGTAGAGCGCGAGTTGTTGTGGCGTCGCATCTGTGCGCGGCTTGAACTGGAGCCGGAGCGGCTGCGCCTCAATGAGCACAAACGCGAGTGGATGGAAGAAACTCTCGCTTTTTACGAAAATTTCATGTGGGACTTGACAGTGACAAATGACAAACGTAGTGTGGCAACAATCGCCAAGACTATCGGCCACCTGTTGAGTGAAAAGGACGACACATTTGAAGCTGTGTACAAGTGCACGAAACCGAGAGCATCTCTTCCCTCGTCGTCAAACAGCAGCATACTCAGCACAGATAGCGAGTACGAAAGTGCCGAGGAGGAAAACGTGGACGCAGAGTGGAACGCCAAAGAAACGACGCAGTCGATGAGCATCATTGCGTTCAACAACACCTTAGCTACGAACACATTGTGAAGAGGTTTAATGTTATGAAGAAGACCAAGAAACTGGATTGAAGACAAGGCAGCAAGACAAGACAAGACAAGACAAGACAAGAGAGGTGTCTCTTCATTCGTTGCTAACCATTTGTTACGGAGCTTGGTAGATGTGAGCGTTGAGAATAGCCAACGCTCGAAAAAGGATCGTCCTAACGCTTTCAATAAGAATGATGAATGTCAGCATGTGAGACCCGCGTTAGTATCAAACGCAGATCATAAGCGAAGAAAACGACGTGCGTTTGCTCTCGTGATCGCTGCTATTTCCTGTGGCGAACGACCGAGAGCAGACGCTACAGCTTGGGCTACTAATGGCATCGCACTGGGCACGTTCGGATACTGCTTCTTCTTTTCGCTAGGCTCAGCACGGCGGCAGTTGGGGAATCCCATGTATGGTGCGTCCGTTTCCAGAACAAGCCGATCGAGAGGCACATGCTTGACAATTCGCTTCAATACGACTCCTTGTTTTTTGCAAATGAATCCCGTGACCCCAATGTACCAGTCCTCGCCACGTGCGATATACGCCTTCAACTCGTCCTCGTTTCCCGTAAAGCAGTGCACAACTGCTGGTGGAAAGTACCCGTCATGATTCTTAGTAGCTTCGTCAATGGACTGGACAAAATCTTGATGCGCGAGGCGTTCGTGTAAGAACAGCGGCTTTTTCATCGTACAGGCCATCGCAAGTTGTTCAGCAAACCATTTTTTCTGGAACTTCGGCTCTGGAAAGTTTGGTGAGTAGTCCAACCCACACTCGCCTACTGCCCGAACGTGCTTTAGATCCATTAACTCTCGAAGCGCTGTCAACTCCTCGTCCATTGGCATTGCCCGGGCATTATACGGATGCACCCCAGCAGTCGAAAAGAGTCTCGTCGGATATTGTCTGCAGAGTTCGATGGCTCGTTGAGACTCCTCAATTGTGGCACCAGGTACCAACATTTCTTTCACTCCGACCGCTGCCGCTTGTTGCATCAAAGCCTTCACATTGTGTCTTAGATCTTCGTGCGTTAGGTTGCAATCGAAGTCGAAGAGCTCCAGTTCCAATTCTGGCTTTTGAATCATTTTGGAAGGGTTTCTCTTGGCTTGATTGCGAGGTTTCTTGCGTTTATTTGTCTTAGACTGTGTAATGGTGGCGTTGTGGACGTAATACCAAACGTTGATGGCGAGTTCGTCGTGATCGAAGGGCATGAGTTTGGTGGCAGGGGGCTTAGCCATAGAGATTGGTTTATATCTTCAGCTTTTTAAAATTCAATTATATTTAAACTATATTTTATGCTAAGAAATTCAGCATTCTACCTTGAAGAGACTCAGACTGTCCATCGTATCGATGCGGCTCGTGCGCCGTTTTACACGCTGCAGACAGACCAAGCATCGTTGTTGATGGGTCGCAGTCTTAAGAGCACTCTTGTGCGCTGGCTAATTATTCAGGATTGCCTGTCTGCCATGCAAGCACGGTTTCCAGGTTTATTCCTTGATGGAGCGCTTCCTCGCGACCACTGTTGCTTCTACTGCTCTTCGCCACGCGTCCGCCTTTTCAAACGCCTCCATCCGTCCCTCCCCGCGCATCTTGCTCTTGAGCAGTGCTAGCATGCTGATCGCTACGTTGACATTGCGGTCTTAATACTCAGCGGTACACTTTGCGGTGCACCTTGTGTGAGCACTTTGCGGTGCACCTTGTGTGAGCACTTCGTAGCATTTCTTCGTCACTTGATGATCTACCGCCACTTTGTCACACCCCCTCGCGCGTTCTCGTCTTTGACAGTATTGTGGTCACACAATACCGAACAAACGAAAGCGTCTGATGGCACTGCAAGCAGAGCTTGCTACGTCGTGAGCTCATCCACGGAGACCACCGTCGTGCGCTTCTGCAACGCCTGCTGTTTCAGCGTTTGGCCGGACTGGTCGTGTGTCCCTTGATGCCTTCACGCCTGCTCAAGTATGTACGCCAGGGAGCCACTTTTTCAGACCATTGTTCCACGCAAGAAATCGGGCGATCCCGGTCTTAAAAGACACGAATCTGCAAATCCAGTCGGGCGATCCCTCCTTCCTTCCACGGCGTTGTCGACTGCGCGGTCGGAGTCTCCGCCTCTCTCGCTCTGAACAAGTAGTTCTCATACAGCAGTGAATGTCGCCCGCGTCTCAGAATCCGGTCCGATGACGACGTTTGGCAGGTTTCTAGGAGTCAGCGTAAGTTCTTTAGGTCTCTCTCGCTCTCCGTTCTTGACCGCAATAGCAGAAATGACGCGCAGTATCCGTCGCTTGTTACTTGGCTCGCATAGAGGTGATCAGCGTGCTCATACCTTTCATTGCCAGACAGACTTAAGACTTGCTCTTGAAAACACCACTCTCGGGCCCTGTGATTTGAACTGAGAGATATCAAAGGCGTGGTGCATCACCGTCCACCGTATCTCCACGAATGGCTTCGCCGACAGCGATTCGCCAGGGAAATTCCAGTCGTAGCCCTCGACTCGCTCCCTGATACACGAGAAATAGCCAAATAGTGTAGGTCTGTTGATCTTGCTGTGGGCACTTGTGTGCGCCGCGGAAACAGGAAAAAGCGAGAACGCCCGGACTCCCTTCTTGCTCGACAATTCTTCCATCCTCTTTTCAGACGCGCTCTGAATTTTCTAAAGCAATCGAACGTAAAACACCACACCATTGTCTAAAATATCATTTGCCCACGGAATTTAGTACATCTAGTGTTGTTCGTAGTGCATCTGGATAACTTCAGACGCCGTCAAGAAGTTCTGCCACGTTTCTAGCCACAACTCTGTCGTTTTCTCTCTTAGTCGTCAGCTTTTACGACTCGGACGGCAACACGCAATACGAAAGGCCACTCTTGAAATCCATTTGCAACAGACGACACTCCTCTTTTTAGTGCATCCACGTCGCTATCAACGAGCGCCTCGGCCCGCCGAAACTCTTGCTGTTGTCTCCACTTTCTCGCAGCGTGACCTCAAACTTCCATACCATTGTTTTATGTGCTCGACCTTTTGTGGCTGTCCAGTAGCAACATTGGGCCGAGACATACGAATGTCCGTCAAATACTAAGGGTACTTGCAATGTAGCTAAAAACCCTACTATTGTGCTGCCAAAACTTGTCGTACCCGGAACTGTGGTTCAGCTCTGAGTGCGTCAAACGAAAATCTCGAGCGTTTCCTAATGATTGGCGAGACGATTGCATTTTGGTACCATTTGTACGCTAGAGACCCGTTTCACTGCGTACTAGGGGCTAACAAAGCAACAGCACTCCAGAAATTGCGCGCGCTTCGCCTTTACATTTGTGGGGCCATCGAGATTCGCCACCACCAGCCCTTCTAGTTTTTCGTCTTGATTGCGTCCTTTAGATGGCTTACCTACTTATTCCCATTCGCTTCGGATAGAAAGGCGCTAAAGAAAAGACTGTACCCGAGTGGAAGCATAGGCGTGATGAAGTGGTGTCACATAACCTTCCCCTATCCACATAAAATTTCAATAGGATACCCTTCGAAAAAACTGCTTTGTTAGTCGTGACCGTGCTCTTAATGAAGATCATTGGCTCACAGTAATAGCATTGTCACGACTTAGACTTATTCGTGAAGATCATCCGATAAGAATGTTACACGCAGCTAGGAACGTTCGTTTTAGAGCAACGGATCATCAGTGACAGATTCCATGTACAGTCGCAAGTCTCCCAAGCAAGGGCATCAGCTGCTTGGCATGTGCACAACCCAACGTTGAAGGTTCAGTATCGAATTATTTTTCAGTGGCAGCGGACGCGCTTTGAACAACGTGTGTTCCACACCATCCACAACTCATGAAGAGGTCATGATCAATACAAACTACAGTTTCTTTTGAAACCGATGGTATCGCCGTTGACAGGTCCATGAGATGCTGCATCAGTATCCTTTCTTTGGAAAGAGCGGCACGGCATTGGAGATGGACGTGTCGTTGATTTTGAACCAGAAGCCACTCGTCATTTTGCACCGTAAAGATCTCCTGGTCTTGGACAAAAGCTTTGCTATTGCTTGCAAAACATCGTTCCCCTCGAATTTGCCACCATGGGCGTCGTATTCCAAGCGATTCAACGAGAAGCCTCACCTGTCATGCAGTGCCGGGACCACAAACCGCAACCTGCCACCACAATAACGTGCGTGTACAATAGGGCACACAACTTGCATGAAAGCGTGAAATGGACTCATCAATCTTGTCGTTTACATATGCTACTTGAATCTAGTGCAAACAATTTCGCACTGACCACGTGCCCTCTGCTGTTCATACAAGACTGCGTTAACAAGAGCTTGGACGCGCGGAGTCTGTCAAGATCCAGCAATAACCACGCGCTCCACATCTCTGTGACGCAGAGTGGCAAGGATCAACAGCCTTCACTCAAGCGCTGGGCTTGCGCAGTCATCTCCTCATGCCGTGGAGTGAAGCGTCAACGGACTGCGATGGATTGCAGCTACCGTGACAGTATTCAGCCCGACAGAGCTTCGTTAGGTTCTCCTAGATCGTTGCAGTACGCATTGCCAGGCCTATCAAGCCATGACACATTGCATGTGCTGCATGCAATGCGCGTCATACCCAGTGAGCTCCGCCATCTGAACGGTAGCGCCAGTCGCGGCTACCTTGGGCATCGCTGCAAAGTTCAGCAGGTCTTCGGATGGCGACATCTGCTTTGCCAGGAAGAAGATGATGAAAAGGTAGCCCGTCGTGTAGTCTGGAAATGCGCAAAGGCACTAGACTCCATGAAAATGCGACCATTAGCTCGTCAGATCTGGAGGTCTAGCACTTTAGTCACTGGAGGACTGAGCGATGGAGAAACAGGGAGAGTGTTGTATACTGTCAATGACGTAGCTCGAGTGGTTCAGTCAACTAAGCGCCAGTATGGCAGCCGCCGTCGAGCTCGTGGCCAAGTCTGGATCGAGTGCTTTCTTGACGACGGGTTGCAGGTCTGTGTGGCGCGCAAGGAACTTCGACAGTTCGATGAGTATCGTGCGCCGGACACATCGGCCACCGAGTGCCAAGGATTTCTGGTGCGACCAATATACACCAAAGCTATCAACGCGCGTGTGGCGGGCTGTTCACTGCAATGCGTCCAGGCAGTGGATGCACGTGACTGCGGTGTCCAGTCCGCTCCAGCGCTGAAACAGCAAATGATTAACGACCTCCCGCGTCTGACATTGCAGTGCGAAGAAGATTACGTGGCACAGGCGCCACAGCTTCGAGAAACATATACTATCTGCAAGCCGGTTTAGAATGCTTAATTCTTTAATTATCCTTCGAATGTTATTGAGTTTTACACCGGCAGTTTAGTACTCAAAACGAGGCATTGATGGAGCTGTCGTCTGTTGCAGAAGAAATGAAGCTCTCCGCAGATCTGCAACGAGGAATTCGCCGCGATACAGCTGTCGACATTATCGTGCAGCTCGTGTCACCGTCCCAAGTGCTGCGAGGCGATTGCGAGCGCGAAGAGTCGGCGGAGCTTGACCGCGTCCAGCGAGCGTCTTGTGTGGCGGAATCGCTACAGCTTTTCGCTGGGCGGACACAACAGCCGGTCAAGGATTTACTAGCACAGTGCCGCGGTCACTTTAGCCGCTCTACATTTCTGTGGATTGACAACTCGGTCGCTGTGAAAGACGCGAGCAGAGAGCTCGTATTGGCTCTTGCGCAGCTGGACGTGGTGGAAAAGATCGATCTGGAGCAGGTGTTGGAGGTTCAAATAGGATTTAGTAATTAACTAACTCGATTTTTGGAGCGTCTTCGACTGACTCTGCATATGGACCACGTTTGGTGGGTTTAGCAGCGACAAGCAGATAGCAAAGCAAAAAGGAAATCTCATGAAAGCGTACATGGATGCATGCGAGATTTCTGGCGAGAGTGATGTGATGGAAGTGCCACATATGCGCGACATTCTTACGCCAGGTGGCACCGAGTGGTGCGCGCAGTGACTTTTACAGGATGGTGCAGGTGCCGAACGAAAAGGAAGTCCGGAAATTTTGCTGTTTGCTGTGTCCACGGCGTGCAGGAGAGCGTACATCAAGCTCAATGTAACTACAATGTTTGTCTGCGGACGAAAACTTATGTAGTGTCACTGCGTAAGCGAAGTATTGAAGATCTATCATGTTGGGGGAAAGATACGGTGAGTTCGTTGTGATGTATCAGTCACTGACGGAAAGCGAGTAGAGGCCCGCCAAGATGTCTTCCGAGTGCCCATGTGTTTCTCCTAGATACGCCAGGCGTCATCGGACTTGAACCTGAGATGCAGGAGCTGTGTACTGCTGCGAGAAAAGTTCTTCATGCACACCAAGGTTGGTGCTATGAAAGCAGGCCGAAGAAGAGGAAGAAGAATATGACCGTCCGGTCTGGATATCGACGTGCGTGACGTATGGGGACCGGAGCAAGTGCGAAGGTATCAAAGGACATGCGCTTTGTCCGGTCAAGGGCTGAAGCAGGCGTTGCGGAAGTGCGTGACAGTGGTATCTATGGACAAGTTCGTGACAAGCAGGCTCTGCTCGTATCAACCACCTTCCTTGCTTCTAAGCACGACAGGAACGTGGAAAAAGTGGTGATAAGAATTTGTGGCTTTAAGAGAATAGCCACCGAGGTCAATCCTGGATAAAAACACCTAAATTTCTTCAGAAAGTTGCAAGGCAAGTGGGCTAGAGCTATGATAGTAGTGCCTCAGGGATTTCGTTGCTGCGGTCACCCCAGCACTGCACGCCACCGTCCTCGAAGCGAATGCCGCAACCGTGATTCCAGCCTAGAGTCAGCTCGTCAAACTGAACATTCGCAGGCGGCGCTGTTACACCGGATCGCATGCCCCAGCAAATCACTGTTTTGTCCAACTGTGTGAAGTCATACAGAGAATCTTATGAGACCACCAAAGTAACCAAAAGCTCTTGAGGTACACGCCCCATACACACCTTCAGCCCGCATGCGGCAAGTCGGCTTGTACTCACTTGAGTAAATTTTTCGTCTCTTGGTGGGTTTGCTTGATTGCGATGGTTATCGCCCCAGCACGAGAGCGTATTGTCTTCCGTCACACCGCAAGCAAAATCTCCGGGAGACGCTGATATCTGCCGAAAACGGGTGTCTGGGTCAACATTGAGCTGGCCCTAACATTGAACGGACGTGACGAAAAACAAAAGCTATGAGCCATTAAGAGCATCGACAAAGTAATTTAGCAGTTGCATACATGTCCATTCTCGCCCCAACATTTCACTGTGCCGTCCGTTGCAATGGCACAAGAAAAGTCTTTTCCACAGCTGACCTGTACAAATTTTCCGCTTGGCGCCTGGGAGATGCCACCTGCCGCAGTACCTGTTGCACAGCCTCGTCAAGCTAAATTCACTCACAGACTTACTGTTCAATTATCCTACCCCAGCAATGCACGGATTGGTCCTTCATGATACCGCATGAGTGAAAGTCGCCGCTGCTGACTTGTTCGAAGAGTCCTTCAGGTTTTGTCATGGGGGCACCGATGCCCCAACACTCGAGCGTCTCGTCGATACGAATGCCACAAGAGTGCAGTCGGCCAGTACTCACTTGGATGAAGTCCCCGGGAGGCGGCGAGCTTTGGCCGCCGTTGTTGACTCCCCAGCAGACTACGCGCCCACCCACATCTTCGTATGACTGCGTTTGGATCGCACACGAGTGCTCGATGCCTGCGGCAATGCTAGTCTCATCGATGTCTAGCGGCACGACGACGTCCCGTACGAGTGAATCGATAGCTGCAGAGACAACATATTGCACTGCAGTAACACAGAGCAGCCAGTACTTGTGTTGCGCCATGATCCTTGATAGCTTAGATCGCAGCTCTTCGCGGAAACGAATACGATTGGACGATAAATTCTGATCCAGCGCGGCGATCCCTCTTCTTTTTTCGTGTCCTTCCACGGCGTCGTAGACCGTGCGGTCGAAGCCTCCGCCTGGACAAGAGGTTCTTCTACAGCAGTACACGTCGCCCGCATCTCAGAATCTGATCTGATGACATTTGACACGTATTCAGAAGTACCACAGAAACCTCGCAAAACTTCTTGTACCTCGCTCTCCATTTTTGGCAGACCTGACGCGCGGTATCCGTCACCTGTTGCTTGGCACGCAAAGAAGTGACCAGCATGCTCAGTCTAATTCTCATTGACCGACAACTTTGAGAATTCGCTTTTTTAATCTGGACGTGTAGTCTCCAATTGATTGGGATTCAAAGTGGTGCATCAAGACAAACTCGCCATCAACGTTTGGTATTGCATCCACGTCCCAATAGACGAGGATTTGACAGCGCTTCGAGAGTTAATGGATCTAAAGCACGTTCGGGCAGTAGGCGAGTGTGGGTTGGACTACTCACCAAACTTTCCAGAGCCGAAGTTCCAGAAAAAATGGTTTGCTGAACAACTTGCGATGGCCTGTACGATGAAAAAGCCGCTGTTCTTACACGAACGCCTCGCGCATCAAGATTTTGTCCAGTCCATTGACGAAGCTACTAAGAATCATGACGGGTACTTTCCACCAGCAGTTGTGCACTGCTTTACGGGAAACGAGGACGAGTTGAAGGCGTATATCGCACGTGGCGAGGACTGGTACATTGGGGTCACGGGATTCATTTGCAAAAAACAAGGAGTCGTATTGAAGCGAATTGTCAAGCATGTGCCTCTCGATCGGCTTGTTCTGGAAACGGACGCACCATACATGGGATTCCCCAACTGCCGCCGTGCTGAGCCTAGCGAAAAGAAGAAGCAGTATCCGAACGTGCCCAGTGCGATGCCATTAGTAGCCCAAGCTGTAGCGTCTGCTCTCGGTCGTTCGCCACAGGAAATAGCAGCGATCACGAGAGCAAACGCACGTCGTTTTCTTCGCTTATGATCTGCGTTTGATACTAACGCGGGTCTCACATGCTGACATTCATCATTCTTATTGAAAGCGTTAGGACGATCCTTTTTCGAGCGTTGGCTATTCTCAACGCTCACATCTACCAAGCTCCGTAACAAATGGTTAGCAACGAATGAAGAGACACCTCTCTTGTCTTGTCTTGTCTTGTCTTGTCTTGCTGCCTTGTCTTCAATCCAGTTTCTTGGTCTTCTTCATAACATTAAACCTCTTCACAATGTGTTCGTAGCTAAGGTGTTGTTGAACGCAATGATGCTCATCGACTGCGTCGTTTCTTTGGCGTTCCACTCTGCGTCCACGTTTTCCTCCTCGGCACTTTCGTACTCGCTATCTGTGCTGAGTATGCTGCTGTTTGACGACGAGGGAAGAGATGCTCTCGGTTTCGTGCACTTGTACACAGCTTCAAATGTGTCGTCCTTTTCACTCAACAGGTGGCCGATAGTCTTGGCGATTGTTGCCACACTACGTTTGTCATTTGTCACTGTCAAGTCCCACATGAAATTTTCGTAAAAAGCGAGAGTTTCTTCCATCCACTCGCGTTTGTGCTCATTGAGGCGCAGCCGCTCCGGCTCCAGTTCAAGCCGCGCACAGATGCGACGCCACAACAACTCGCGCTCTACTTGCACATGCACCGTATAGAACTGCACACCGGCAAAGTCTTGCACTTCTCTCATCTGTTCCCGAATCACAGGCTCCAACAAGTGCCCATTGGCAGAGTAGAACACGGCACTGAAAGGCGAGCGATCAGCAATAAAAACTTGTTTGCGGTCAGGCTTGACGCGGTCAGCAAGACGTAGTACGCGCTCAAACCACGAGCAGACCCACGATGTCTCCATCAGAAGAGACTGTGGATGGAGTGCGTAGGAAGGCATGTCCATGAAGGCCTCATCCAGGATGTCATAACCCTGCGCTTCAAACTCTTCGCATAGCGCAGTTTTACCGCACCCTAACAAGTTATTGCAACGTGAGTAGAGAGAACAAACAGAACTTGAGAGAAGCATGTGGACGGTGAGTGGGGAAAGCGAACGTACCGTGGCAACCTTCCAGTGCAACAACGACCAATTTCGCCTCAGGTCTCATGATTGCGAATTGTTTCGTTGTTTGTTTGGATGTGAAGGCTTTTGTTCGTGCAAAGTGCAAAATCCATAGCTTTATATTATAGTCCACCCTTTTGCAGCTCTCTTTCGCGCCAAAAATAAAAGTCGAAGCCTGTATTGCGCCACGCTCCTAACCACTTCATCGACCTCCACAAGACATACAAAACAAGCCATATGACGGGAAATGCAAGTAATCCTCCATTTGCCATTTCTTTATACTTCATGACCGTATAAAGTTTCCCTAATACGACATTGCGACGTCTACCGCAGTAAAATTGAACACAGTGAGTTGAGGTTTGTAAATGGAAACCTTCATGTGCACACATCAAGGGTTCCATTTATGAAGGCGTCACAATAGCAGAGATAATGGGGAAACTGAAGCTGGGAAACAATAACACGTCAACTCATCTGATTCTGACGCAATTGTAAAGCGGAAAAATTACAAAAACACCACAATGGTCTTCTGTGGCGCCGACTTTCAAGTGTCCAAAGCTCCGGTGGCGCCTATTGCTCTCCAAATTGCTGCCAAATCAGCCGTGAACAATGCAGCCAAAACGACGTCGAGTATCCGCGACTTTGCTGCCAAGCTACAGCAGCGTGTTGAGCTGTCAATGGGCTCAGGGTGGCACATCATTGTAAGCGGCGACTTTGTGGTGGAAATTCGATGCGTACGTTTGTCAAACTTTATGATTGAAAAACGAATGAATTATGACATCGGATGGGGCTGTCCATCTTAATATTACAGCGCAAGGAGACATGTGTGCTCCTGTTCAGCAAGACAAGTAACATGAAGGTGTTGCTGTACCGTACGACTCCGTCTGTATCGCCTCGACCAAAGTCGGAGCACGAGGCTCTCACGGAAAAAAGTGCGGATCTCACTACGAAGCGGAAGATTGTGGTTTTTGAGAGTGACATGGAGAACGAGATGAAGGATGCGGTGATCGACATGGTCAAGCGACTCTACAACTATTACGAAGGAGCAAAAGACAGCGAGACCAAGATCGCTCGAGCTTTGAAGGTAGGGCTAGCAGCCTTGGCATTGTCGACATTAGTTATGAGAGTACTATCCAAACTAACCACTTGCATTGCTTGCTACAGCATTCGTTGACATTTTGGTACGGTCCGACATGGCAAGTGGTCGTGTGTTCGTCTCGTGAGTTGTGCTGCCTGCCAATCGCAGACAAGAATTCGCACGTGGACTTTTCCGTGATGAAACTCCGAGTGGTGGTTTATCGTCATGCTGGGACGAGTTTGGACCGTCAATTGGATTCTGCGCAGTTTGGCAAGCGTGTTGCCTTCATCCTAGCTACGATTGGTTTTCTGCTCTACGGGTTCTTGTCGTTGAACTCATCGGAGGCAATTCAGAAGTGTAAGGGTAGTATGACGGTTGCTAGTGAGAATATGCCCGTCGACGGCGTTGCTCCACCTGAAGGCTGCTCGGCCGAGGACGTGAAACGTGCGAATGACCACGCGTGGTGGAAGACTGCTGTAATTGTGGGGTCGTCGGTCTTCACGATGATGGCGTCGCTTATTCGCATGTACATCAAATCGCTTAGCCCGAAAGTCAAGCGCTCATAGAAGTCAGTGTCACACCTGGACGCGAACGCCACGGACGCGAGAGGGAGTAAGAACGCAATAGAAAAGTTAGCTGCGTGACACAGCGCAAGGTTTTGAGAGCAAGGTATCTCTTGGGTTGTTCATACCTTAGCTTTACGCAAGTTTTCCGTTGGTTGTCACCAGAGTAACTGTAGATGATGATTGTTCTTGCACCCCGAGAGAGCTCATGATGGATATGTCTGCAGTAGATGGCCTCAGCTTGAGTTTGCCAAGCACCAGAAACGTCTTTTGTAGACAAGTAAGTGTGAGTAATCTGGCATTAGCCACGCACGTAAACCATGTTCGCACGCGTACATGTCGTAGTAGAGCGTGATGGCTCACTTGAAAGAGAGATGTGCAATGATGAACGTTGCTTTGTTTTGCCTCTGATCGTAGACTCGCTCAACTCATTCGTGGCGTTGGCGGTTATGGCGCTGATCCGCAATCAAGCCGAGAAAGCGACAAATAGCTCTGATATGACATGAAGTGCAGCGCGAAGTACTGAGAAACGCAGCCATCAAGGGAGATAATGAGCCTGGAATGCATGTAGGCTTTCAAAAGAGCGTAGTCTTCTCTTCAGAAACAAGACGTAGAAACAACAATGGACACGAAAAGTATCCACCCAGATCAGTCCTGGATAGCGAGCAGCGCAAGATGTTCATGTTGTATTCAGTGCGTCTGTTCGTCTGCTACCTTTACTTCTTCGAGCGCGAGTCCTGACACGACTCAACGTGAGCCCACTCACACTCCGCTTGTGTCCACGGGTCTATTTCCACGTTCTCATAATGAGACGTTGCATTCTCCTGAGATAATAAACTGCCACATCGAGATGGGCTTCTTGTTACTTTTTCCTCCATCCACGATCTCTCTTCATTCGCGTAGCTTCCGAGTACAAGCGGACTGGTGGAATTGCAAGCCGCACACGCTTGAGCGATGAGTTCGTTCTTCAATGTGCATATTGTGCATGTCCACGAATCGTTGTCTTCTTCTTCTGCCATCGATAGTAAAGTTGTTTACTGTCCCGGTTAGTGAGTAAATGATAAATGCAGCAATGTGTTTGTATACTGGACAAAGACTTCGAAGACGTCAACTAGAGCTATTTCTTCAAACCTTGTCTTAACAGTTGTTGCATTCCCTACCGACTTCCACATCATGCTGTTCATTCAGAAGGTGACTCAAGCAGCCGAGAAACTTCGTCATGACGTTGGATGAACGGAGCTTGTCCTGCATTCAAGGCTGTCCAAGTAAATGGCCAAGTGAGGCATCTCGATAGGCTTCCACTCCTTCAAGCGGTGAGAGGGACACGACCCCTTTCAGTTTGACCACTTCAAAGACACGCACACGACCACACGATGCATCGTCGTCTTGTGCATGTTGACTGCCACTTGTGAGAATGTCCAAAAAGTGCAAGTCGTGCGAAATCAGCACCACGGCGCCTTGATATCTTCGCAACGCCTCACCCAGCATTTGAATAGTGCTCATGTCTAAGTGATTCGTAGGTTCATCGAGTAGCAGGACATGCGGTGGGTATGGAAATGTGGCCCATGCTAGCCCAACTCGGACTAATTGGCCCCCTGAAAGGGCGTTGAGTGGAACTGAGACAGCAGTATTGCAAGTGATGCCAAAGCTACTCAGATGACTGCGAATGTTGCCTTCATTCACGGTATTGGCACCGCCTCCCATCGATTGACAAGAGACGTCATCACCTTCAAGTCGATTGCGTAGTAGCTCCAGTGGGGTAAGGCCTTGAGACCAATGCTGTCGCTTCAGATCTTCAACGTTATGCTGCATCAGAGATGCAATTCGTGCTCCATGGAAATAATCGACCTTGCCACGACTTGGCTTCAGACTTTTGCTCAGCAGCTTCATGAATGACGTCTTGCCAGCACCGTTGCGGCCTACCAGTACCACCTTGTCACCATAATTGATTGTAAAGCTTAGATTGTCCACACTAAATGGCACTTTTGCTTTCTCAGTCATATTTTGCGCATTTGGTGGAGCTTTGTCGTATCGGAAGGACACATTGACGAGTGAGATCATTGTGGTCTTGTCGAGCTTCGTAATATTTCGGATCTGGGGAGGACTGTTCGATAGAATGCGCCATGCTGAGCACGCACTATTGCCACCCTCAGTCTCGTCGTACTTGGCTTGATCCTCGGCCTGGTCGCGATGTGTAAGGAAGTATCCAGCACGGTCGCGATTCAGTTTAAACCTCGTGCCTTTGGCACTGCGTTCATTGCCGATACGGTCCATCTTCTTCTTCTTTGACGCAGCAACTTGCATCTTCTTATTGTCTTTTGAGCGCGTAGCTTGTTGAGAGATTTTCGCTACCATCGTCGTCATTTGCTCCGTCTTCTTGTCAAGCTTGGTTTGCATACGTGCGTTGACTTGTCGTTTGGTTGCCATGCTTCTTCAAATGCATCGTAATTGCCGTCATAATACGCGAGAGTTTTATCGTATCCGCGAAAGAAAATTGTTTCTTCTGTTACCGCATTCAGGAAGAACCGATCGTGCGATACGACTACCAGAGTTACTGGCGTCCCCAACACGTCATCGAGCGTGAGTAAATAGTTCGTCAACCACATGATCGAAGGCATGTCCAAATGATTCGTCGGCTCATCCAGCAGCAAAAAGTCGGGCTCCATGAACAGCACACGAGCCAAAAGAATACGAACCTGCCAGCCGCCACTGAGCGACGACAATGGCGCGTTTTGCTTGGTTGTGTCGACGTTCATACTCGCTAGAATGCGGCGTGCACGAGCTTCCATCGACGCTTCATCCAGCACCTTGAGCGCTTGTTGCAATTCTTCCATTTTCGTATGAATTTGGTGCAGAATTTCAATCTCATTCGCCGCGATTACACTCTCGTGTTCCTCATTGCAAGATGCGATGACTTCCAATCTCTGACGCAAAGCCGCGACTTTGTGCTCTGCTTCAACAAGTCTCAATCTCGCGTCTTTGCCAAGCATGCCACTTCGCTTGATAGCAATTTTACTCGCCGCTTTTTCTTCCTCTTTCGCCTCCATCAGTTGAACTCGTAGTAACGTATGCAGCAACTCTGCCTTGTACGACGCAAACTTCTTTTCCTCTTTCTCTTCTGACGGCCCCATTAGTACGCGTTGCAGAACATCAATCCAATACTGCAGCTCATGCACCCGCACATCGGCATTTAGTACTGTCTGTAGTACCGACTGCTGCGCTGTCTCCAGTGTCAATGACGACGTTGTCAACTGATTCACATACAGAATCTTCAATGACGTCGGAAGACCTTCGATCAATCCATCGGCCAATGCCGTGAGCAGTGTGGACTTCCCGATACCATTAGGTCCGACCAGTCCATAGCGACAGCCATAGTTTAGTTTCAATTGCGTGTCTCTCAGTAACTCGACAACACCAACGGGATCATCGTCGACTCCTTTGGTCGTTCCAATGGCAAGTGTAAACTGATTGAGTAGCACATTCTTGCCAAACTCGTCAAACGTGACAGTGTGAAAGCGGCTTTGTTGCGATGTTGCAATGATCACTGGGGTCGTGGAAATTGTGGTAACTGGGTCACTAGCCTCAGGTTTGACGTGGACGGTGGTTGATGATGATTGGGACTTTGTAGAGCGTGAATGACCGCGTTTTAGCACGCGCTTTTCTTTCCGAGAAAGCGGTCGAGTCAGATTCAATGGAGTGTTGACAGCAGAGCTGCGTCCACCGTCAAGACGGTGCATGGTGGGCAACATGACAAGTTGAACAATGTGTGACGTGATACGAAGTCATTTGTACTTTTGTACTACTTTTGCATTACCGTACGGAAGATTCGGCGAGCTTGCGTTATGGCATATGAATAGGGGTTAGAGTTATAGGCGTCGTCGTTTTGGGCGCCTATTTTGTCGTGGTCGACGAGTTTTGACGAGGGCTACCACGTGTGTGTACCTCCCCGCGTCCACGTAGCGTCGCGTTGTGCTCCACATGGTCGTAGCGACGCATTTTGTGCCGTTTTTTTCTCTACGATCTGCACATCAACTCGACCGCGGACAGCACCGCACTCTGTTCTTCGACAGCATTGATCTCATTCGATATCGCACAGACGAAAGCGTCTGGTGCTCACCACCGTCGCGCACTTCTGCAACGCCTGCGTCAACCACTGAGCGCGTGTCTTTGAATGCCTCCTCGTCTTCTCCAGTCTCCGTGTACCGCGCGCGTCCTTTTACTCACCGTCGAAAGAATGTGCTACTGAAAAAGCTTCCACTCTAGGAACGACGGTCCGCGCATATTTGCAGCAACAACTTCACGTTGCCTCAATAAAGTCCTGCAGGCAGTTGCTCCAAATGCATCTCATAGCTCACGGTCTCGACCAACGGCGTTGCTGCAATAATTCAAGCCGTCTGGGTGCTGTTTCTTCTGACCCTCTTTCTACGCACGAAATTGGTCAAACCGGATAGTCGACTCCCCGCGAGTAGTGACGTATTCTTCCAGACTCGAATTACGCTAGTCCCTTGATCTTCCGACTCTTTGCCCACGATGCACTGATGCATCAAGCGCATTGGAGGTTGCAGGTGCCATAGAGGTACGTGTACGAGGTCTAGATAATGCCAAGGATGACAACAAAAAGATCGAAGAGCAGCTGCGAGCGATGCTTCGCAGGCCCTATAGCACCCTGTGCAACCCGACCATGATCCAGCGGTAGGTACGTTACTGAAGAACGTTTGAGCTTCCCAGTTTGGCCAACTGTTGTTGACAAGTCCTCAGACGCGTTGAAGGTGTGGGAAATAATCAAGATATGGCAGTTGCAGAGCACACGAGACAAATTTGAGGAAGTACCGGC
>NQFO01005045.1:0-10659 GCA_003991265.1 Pseudoperonospora humuli | reverse complement strand
GTTCGAGTGGACTATGCAAGATTGCTTGTTTACCATTCATACTGCGCTACCGATGTCCAGGCTTTTCTTAGGTGGACACTTTCTTGTGGCCACGGTTGTTTGCGCATGCTTCTACTCTAACACTACACATTGCCCTCTCTGCCCTTCGAAACGTCTCAATGCGTTTCTCACCGCAAAGCTCGCTCATGAGCATTGCCAGCATGCTGATGGCTGCGCTCACGTTGTGGTCCGTCCACGAACGTCATCGTCGGGCGCCTTTGCAACGCCTGTTTTGACCCTTTCACCGGACTGATCGCGTGTCCTTTGATGCCATCGTGCTTAGCTTACTTCAGTGTCCGTACGCCACGTACGTCTTCTTGCTCGTTGTCGGAACGATGCACATCGTGACTGCATTGACTGCATCGACCGCCACAACGACCTCTACATTTCTGAAAGAGCTTCCACTTGAGCAGCGGCCGATCCGCGATGAATTGCAGCAGAAACGCCCCGTTGCACAACACGATTTGGCTGCGGAATCCATTGCACATTTTACTCGGTGTTAACTGCCGTAAGAATGTTCGCATCTGCAACGCTTCCGTCACATCCGTCTCGTCGCTACTCTTGCACGCACGTATAACCACCTTCACAAGGGTTGCTTTTTCCTTTGTTTGCTTCTTGTTAAGACCACTCGCTACCAAGCTCTCCAAATGTGATCCGCACGTAGAGTCAAAGGCGTTTCTTGAAGTGCTCGAGAAACATCACGCCACCATCATCTATGTTCAAGCTGAGAGTATCCGGTGCTCTCTGTGATTGACTGGTACACATGGATACTTTCCCACGAAGTAGGATTCTTATCGGCGATGATACGCGACTTTGGAGTTGACCCCACACTCGCACAATAGTGGTCAAAGAAGGTCTTGTCGGTGTAGTCGGGCATTCTCCAGACATCGAAGCATGTGAAGGTTGACCAGATGCCAGGCCTCCATATGGGTCCGTTTCAGCGCATGAGTGCTGCGCTGAATCTCGTATTCAAGTAGAGGGTCACGGCAGATGGTGTGTTCACGCGACACGTGATGGTGCCAGCAGACTTTTGTCTCTGCGGCTTGCACTCGGTCTGTGCTTGGAGCTCTATCACTGTTGTAGTTTGTCAAGCCGTAGATGTCCTATGTATGCATTTGGTGGTGCAAATGGAAGAGTGTGTGCTCAGCCCTCCTTTGGGCTCGCCACGCGACAGGCTAAGAGCCATCCACCAATCACTGTCGAACTTGGACGCTCGGAACATAGATGGAGAAAAACGGAGATATGCGAAAGTATCCACCTCGATATTCTAGACGACATTTTCACTGCTATAAATGTTGCGGTGTCGAGTTGTCATTGCATGTGACCCTTCATATTGTGCCTTCGCAGCCAATCGTTCATAATGTAGACGCTCTTATGTATCGCCCTCCTGTCACATGAAATTTAAATGGAACAAATATGACCGCTATGCTGTCAGCGTCGATCGACAAAACGCCGAGCTTTGCAGCTATGACCATTTGCGTGGCAGCAATGCTATTGGCCCAACATTGCCGTGTATGCCCGATGTAGAGGTTGCATCTTGCATGGCTGCGATTTGATTGGATGCCATATGAGTGCTTACTCATGTGGTCACTTCGGTGAGACCAAGAATCTTACGATGCTCAAAAATGCTGGGGTGCAAAGGGTGCGGTTGCAGTTGGGCTTATATTCAACAACGAACGACGCAAAGCGATTAGACAAAAAGCCGCGCTAAAATCGTCGATTGGTGTAATATCATTTGAAACCGCTCTATACGCAGCCCTAACCATCGACTGATGCAGCACAGCCTACCATAGCAACCACCCGAGTCGCGCGTGCGCAAGCGGCTCCACCCCAGAGAGAGAAAGAGAACACACTAGCGGTCAAATGCAAAGCAGCCAAGACGCTGATATCCCAACGCCGTGCCCCGCCCCGCTTGCACTCGGCCGCCCAAATAGCTCTGACGATCTCGCTGCCGAAGTTCCTGCGTCTCCTCCTGTTCATACGCCGTCGGACGCGCGTCTACTTTACCGGGAGTGGCGCACAGGATCGCACGTCGGTGCAGACCTCGTGCACCTTGAGACCGGCGACCTCAGCCACATTCACGGCCACATCAGTATGAACCGTGAGGACGTGCTCAGCCGCTCACCCTTCGGGGTCTACGGCCGCTCGCCCAACTCACTGCCGCGCATTGCTGAGCGCCTCGAGAATGTGCCGTTGCGAGCAAATGTATCGCCGAACGCGCCGCTGACTTCGCGGGACGTGGATGCCGGTGCACGCCTTTTGTCACAGAAGATTTCAGCCATGGACGCGGCCCGACCAGGTGTGCCTGTTATTTCTCAATCCGGATCGTATGGCACTGTTGGACGTAGCGAACCCGCTACAGGCATTAAAAAGGCGCAGAGCTATCAGGCTTTGGCGGACCTAGAGAAAAAAGGATACTTTCCTGTAGCACCCAAGCCGTCGGCACTTGGCGTACAGCGAGGACTCAAGGACTCGGTGGTCAACGACATGTGTCGCGCCGTCGTCAAGCACATGGTGGGCGACGTGTACGTTTCAGCATCGGGATCTTACGGTCAACGCAAGGTGCTCAACCACCTGTACGAGCCTGTGTTTGCATCAGTGCAGGCTCACTTCCGCCGCCTGCCAGCTAGATACGCATTGTCTGTTAACCCGGACGATGTACCGCTCCATATGCGGCTGCTGGCACAGAATCAACGGGATCCTACAGCCATTGCTGTTAATGCCCAGCTCAAAAAGGATGACAACGGAGAGTACGTTACAAGCGTTTACTGGGAGTTGGGCATTTGCGGTACTGGGGAGCTAATGTGGCTGACTACGTAATGATGTGCAGGATCGTGCCTAATGTGTGCGAGGTTGTGGTGGTGTCGCTGGACCGAGAGAATATATTGGACGCCATTACGAGAGCGCTTACTACGATGAAAGGAAACATTTTGGATGCTGATGTGATGACCACAGTGGACGGGACATTGTTAGATCGCTTTGTAGTTAAGGGCTCATTTATGAGCGACGAGCGCCAAGAGGAACTGCGCATGCACATTGATCAGAACCTTCGTAGGCTCAGTATGGATGACGAAGATACGCGACCAAGCGTAAGTAGCATACGAGACTCGAGTGGCTGTGAGAACGTAAGCCTGGCTGAGAAGCTGGGCGTACTCGAGATGGTGGACAAGAACGAGATCAAGGCCGAATGGAAGTTGAACCTCAAAGAGGTGCGGCTGGAGAAGGCCGTCGGAAGTGGTCGCTCGGGCAATACATACAGCGCCTGGTGGCGAGGCACACACGTAGCTGCCAAGGTCGTGGACTCGTCGGCCAACTCTGAGGCAGTCGGAGAAGAGCTACTGAACGAGTTCCATCGCGAGGTGGCAGTTGTCACTAAGCTGCGTCATCCGAACATTGTTTTGTTCCTCGGAGCGGCTATTGACCCACCTCGTTATTGCTTGGGTAAGTTTTGCTTTTATTGCTGTTTGGAGCGGCAGGTCTTTCTTAGCATTTATTTTCTCCTATTTTGCGTCTTTCTTTCTAGTTTTTGAGTTCATGGAGAGTGGCACGCTGACTGAATTGATACGATCTCGTCGCGGGCCGATAGATTTTTTCCGTTTGGCATCAGAGATGGCAATGGTGCGTTGAATGTGTCGACATGATGGCGTTCATAGATGAACTAACCCTTCTTTACTTGTGTGTGCTGGTGCAGGGAATGAACTATCTTCACCTTTGCTCTATCATGCACCGTGATTTGAAATCTGGCAATGTACTCATCGACTCGCATGGTACCGCCAAAATATCTGATTTTGGCTTGAGCTGTGTACTAGAGATAGGCAGCTCTTCGGACTTGACTGCTGAAACAGGAACGTACCGATGGATGGCGCCGGAGGTCATTCGTCACGAGCCGTATTCCAGCAAGGCTGATGTATACAGCTTTGGTATTGTGTTGTGGGAGCTTCTAACAAGAGACCAGCCTTTCCGTGGTTTGACACCTATTCAAGGTATGCAAATGAACATCCCTCGTGCTTGCAAATTCACCACTTCTAATTGTCGATTTACTGCTATTACTGCAGCTGCTTTTGCCGTTGCTCGCCAACAAATGCGTCCTGCCTTGCCTCGCCAGACACCGATTAAAATTGGAGAGCTGATTGAGCACTGCTGGCATCACGATCCAGCGCGACGACCAGACTTCGGCTCCATCTTGGAAGCTCTTCCATTGGTGAAAAAATCGTTGAAAAAACGCGATTTCAAGAACATGGGCATCTTGTATGTTGCCTCGTAGCCCACTCGCCTTAGCCCACTAATGGTAAACTAGAAAAGTATTATTTTGACATGCCAAAATGTGAAGTGCAGTAAGTGATCATGAAACCGAGATGTAAATTCTAGCGACGACATATGCTACGTTCAATGGATTGTTGCTCCATGCATTGTGCATCAACATGCTGTTGCCATGAGCCCAACTGTGTACCTTTTTGATGACCACTACTTAAAGTCCTGAGAGAAGGAGTGCGTTGGCACATTGATACTTCCGAGACACAATTTCAAACATAAGGTATAACCTTAATTGCTTCCGTTTCTGTCAGCTTTGTGACTCGGTAATGGATCGTAACTCGTATCGACAGGCAACGAATGCAAGTTTCTCGCATGACTGCCAGCATTGCTCACTTGCTTGTACGACCGTTGATATGCCCAACCGCTTTGCGAGATCAGCATTGGTATTGGACATGAACAGGTTTTGTAGAAGAAACATCAGATAAGGAATGATCAAGTGTTGAACGCCAGACAATGAAACGCCGAATATTCCGCTAATGCACTTGACTAAATTATGACGACGACGGGATCAGCTAGGACCGACTGAGATTGTCTGAACATTGCGGTTGACTGGCCTCACAACTGGTTCGAAAGCCGCGCTACGTGACGTGCGCACTTGCTTCTCGTTACACAAGCTGGTCCCTTGAGAGATCCCTTCATATCGCTCAAAGCCGAATCCTCTCTTAAGTTACGAGAGTAGCAAGCAATCAACGCTTGGCGCACGGAATGAGCTGGCTGCAGACACATGAAGTAGCCATCCCGTATTATGAAGTCCGTGAGGGCAAGCAGGTTTTCGCCATCCAATTGCAGGAGCGCAGTCTCCAACAAAGACAAGTGGTACTCAACTGGTCCAGACAAATTCTCGTGGAAGACAACAATGAAAGCAACAGTATAATCGGCAATTCATCAGGAGCCCGAATTTCAGCTATGCGATCATATTCGCAATTTCGCAAGCTCTGGAGAGCCTTGATTCTTGCTACTAAAACGCCTACAACCGCATTCTTGTCACGCTCCCATTATGCCGGACCAGCTCGTGTAGAGCATTCGTCTAACCGCTTGCTCGCAAACTCCTTCCACGCTCTACCACATTCTGGCAGTAAATTCTCGTCTTCCTGTCGCTGCCGCAACTGGAATTGCATGTTTCACAGCTTTTACTTTTTTCTCAAGAGCTATCCATTTCCGCCAAAGTTCCTGATAAAGCGCAGTACGCCCGCCGTGCTGGAAATCCGGCGTCAGAAATTGGAGCTGTTTATCACGACTGTGCGAGGACTTTTTGATACATTCCCTCGTCCATTTCTTCAAGGCATCGATGCGCTGGGGAATTGCCAGGTACTGAGAGTCCTGAACGACTTTTTCGGCTTCAATAACAAGACATACGCAAACTCAGTACCACGAAGAACGCTGGAGCTACCGAGTGCTACAAAAGCTACTCAAGAAAGTCTACGTGTCAGGTCGGACAGTGTGGCAAGCGAGAGCACCACTTGCTTTAGTATTAGCAGTCAAAGTGGAGTGAGAAGTGACTGTAAGCGGGACACCACTGATAAGGACAGCAAAACAGAAATCCTATCAGCAGATGAGGAACTTCTGAATGGAGCTGGGGCTGGGTATTATCTCCAGGGCAGGAGGTCAAATCTCACCAACTACGGATACGTCATGCCCGAGTTTGACGTTCGAGAATTTCAGAACTTCCCCGTATTCTCAAACGACAAGAATGGTGACAACAACAGCACATCAATAAGTCAAAGGATGTCTGCCAAATACTCGACCTCCTCTCGTTGTGCCAACCGACCTCTGGACTCAAGTAGTCACTGGATTCGATGCAGCCGCGGCTTTGACGTCAGACGCCATACTGCGTTCCTAGCACGCAATCCCGCCATAGCAATGCGTAGTTGCTCTGCTACTTTCGATGCTAAGGCACCACAAACCTTGTTGCCTGGTCTGCCCAAGCGATTGTCTACAAGTGAAGAGACATCGATCCGCTCTTTTCTTGAAGAGTTCAGAGACCATCTCCTCATGGATCCACGGGCCCTCGGAAATTCCGCTACACCGATGGGAGATCGGAACGAGGATCGCCAATGGGAGCTTGCATTGTATGTGGCTAGCCAAATTGGTCATGTGTACGCGGTTGAATCGATTTTGCACCGCGGAACGGACCCGAACGCGGTAATGGAAGACGGCTTGTCGAGCTTACAAGTAGCTTGTCGTGGCGGCCATCAAAGTATTGTGGCAATGCTGCTAACAAATGGGGCCGACACAAACCTCACAGATCCCAACGGTGTGTCACCTTTGCTTTCTGCTGTGCAGCAGGGAGACATTGAGATTGTGGAAATGCTTGTGGAATACGGAGCAAACGTCAATCTATGCAATGTTGACAGTGTGTCCGCTGTGCACGTAGCCGTTGCTTGCCAAATGCTACCCGTGCTTAAGCTACTACTTGAGAACGACGCCTTCGTAAACATCAAAAACAAGTTCAACGGCAAGACACCACTACATCTAGCTGCCCAGTTTGGTAGTTTGTCAATGTGCAAACTGCTATTGAATCACGGAGCTAGCATTCATCATAAAACGGTACGTGGTCTAGATGTTGTGGATCTTGCCAAGTCGCATGGCCACGAGAACATCGCAAGATATTGTCTCGACTTTGACAACAATTACAGATGTGTCCAGCTTTACGAATCGACAACAACAGCACAAGGTGCTTCCACATCCGAGTACACACATGAAGAAGTTCGAATTGTTTCCGAAGATGGAAACGCGTACGCTATTCTGTGAGAAGTAAAGCAGCCTCAATGGAAAGGCTATTGCTTAAAATGTAATTTAATCCGGTTGTTGTTTGACCAATGTGTGCTGTTTTTATTGCTTAAAAGTCGTAATCCGTTTCGGCTCGAAGACGACGAAATTTCTCCGATCAAAAATCTCTCCTTACTGATTAACGATGGAACGGCGATGGAGTGCAGGAACAAGTTTAACTCAAGGGGTTGGAGCAACAGCGTCAACAAACAATAACGAGTGTTGGGACTCTGTATCACACTTGGAAAGTGCCTTTCATCATGGATTCATCCGACAGCAACTGAAAACTGGAGACTTTGTGTATCATGAAGACCCTCGACTAACCCAGGAGCTGGACGAGTTTTGTGATGTTGATTCGATGCGCACACCAAAGGGACCTGTGATTCTACTAGGCGAAAGTGGTGTGGGTAAAAGCGCTTTCTTGGCAAATTGGCTTGTGCGTCGAAAGAAGATGTTTCAGAATTGGCAATCCTCGTACCCTGAGCTCATCTTTTCGCACATCGTGGGATGCTCGAGACAGTCTTGCTCGGTGTCAAACTTTCTCGAGCGTTTTCTGCGGGAGATTAAAGAGTACTTTGAGCTCAACAAAGATGTCCCGGATGTGGAAGAACGTTTAAGTTGGCAATTCCCGCGATTCCTTGAAGCTGCCTCTAAAAAAGGTCGTGTCATTCTCGTTGTTGACGGACTCCATCGACTAAGCACGAATTATGGTGAGAGCATTTTGAAGTGGATGCCCCTTGCCTTTCCTCCAAATGTCCGCATCATTTTCTCGGGAACTCTTACCTGTCCGACTGCAAAGTTGTCGCAAGTCGGCAACATCAGTGGAGGGGTAGGACGTGGTGACGAAGGCGGTCGTAATGAGCGGGCTGTAGCCGGTGACTACTATGAGCAGGCAAACACCCTTTTCCAGATGATTGGGCGCATCAAAGTGGAGGCTGGCCGACGCAATTGGAAAGTCATTCAAGTTCTACCACTAGCTGAAGACGATAGGAGGCATATTATCGACAAGTTTATCTCGAAAACGCGTGATCCTAGTACTCTGGAAAATAACGGGCTGTCCAATAGGGCAACCACAGGATTGCAGCTTTTCGAAATCCAACAGAATGCAATTGTTGGAGTGCCAATGAGTGCCAATCCCCATTTCCTCCGAAACTTTCTTTTGTGCGTGCAATGGGCAGCGAAAGAAGGGTTTGATATCCACACGATTTTCGAGAATTGGTTGAGCGCAGATTGTGTTGGTCAGCTATTAGAATCCGTACTTCGTAGTATGGAGATTGGCCATACTCCAGATGGACACTCTACAGACGACGCCTTGCACTTCTTACTAGAGCACGAAAGTGTAGCATCCATCACAAACTCGGCTTTAATTCACAACTCGTCAGGTGACGCGCATTTTTTTGGACGGAAACATACGTTGCACCGGAATGACAGCCGTATCAAACTTGAGTTGACACGCGTAGCAGCTGACGTTGCTTCACTACATGATACCGAGCGCGATAAGGGCGGCGACAATAATTGTATAACGGGCTTGAACGAAGTCAAACGTGACAAGAGTGCTCACGAGACTAAAGAATTGTTCGTACACATGGCACGTGCTGATGGAACTCCATCTCAGCCGGTATCAGCTGAGGGAGGACCCGTATCACCGTCACTCGACTCGTATTCACCCACAAGAAGCTTTGCTACAAGTGCACCACTTCATGCTGCGCAACAGAAGCCAAAGTATAATGCTACAGAGTCTCGATGCGATCCACTAAAGCTTGGAAATCGACCAGATTATCTGACAGGTGGACGCCCTGTTGCACCACTTGGAAAGCTACTTGGACCAGCATTGTGTCTCCTGTATGTAAGTCGTCATGGATTGCTACTCAATGAACTACGCTTCATTCTAAACACGATTGTAACTGAGATACGAGAGGGCAAGGAGAAGACATCATTCGACGAGGCACAAGAAACGGCAACCTTGGAGCAAGAATGTTTGACAGCATTTTCAGAAGAGGAATGGCAAGCTCTCTTGCGCGCCTTGAAAGTGCTAAGTGTGTTGTTTGTACAAAACGTTGTGGCGTTGCCAGTGTGCAGCGATGCCCTTCGTGATGTCATTTGGTGGCGGTATTTCGGCGATGAACGCGCTGAGCAACAGTACCACCAGTGGTTGATTCGTTTTTTCCGGATCCATCCCACTACATTTCGTCGAGTGGAAGAATTGCCTTGGCATCTCAAGCGCTGCTATCAATGGGATACATTGCGTCAGGTGCTTGTAAATTTGCCAATGTTTCAGCTCTTATATACAGCCAACTACAAGTCCGAGCTGTTTGAATACTGGAGGTTGCTCACTGATGGGCCATTGCTCAACTATGGTGCAGTCAACTCATCTGCTTCGTCAAGTTACGTGACACAATTCGATATTGTTAAGGAGTACGGAAGAAGTATTGATGACTGGTATCAGAGCACTCGTCCATCCACGACCAACTTCACGGCTATCATTCAGCTTATCACGCGCTTCATGTACGAATTCTGCCTATTAACTCAGCGCCCGTTGCCTCACTTTGCTCACGCACCTTTTGACCTCAAGCGACTTTACTTGGATGGCTTTCGTTTTGTTGAAAACCTGCCTCACGTCCAGACAATGACCAACTCGGCTGGTGCAACTTCCAATTCCCCGCTTTCTTCGATGCAATCTACACGCTCATCCTCTTCAATAGCAACGGCAGCTTCGTCTACGTTACTTGCAGCTTTGGACATCTTTCCACCACAAGCAAATGCATCAAGCACCGAATCAGCGGCTTCATCTCTCAAGGACAAAGACACAGCTGGAAACTGCTTTTTCACCTACCAGCGGTGGGTGTGGGTCCAATTCCCGTGGCTCGCACTTGGGTGTGAGATCATTGTAAGGGATGCCGTGGTGCCAAATCCGATCCTTGAAAAGACAAATGACGCCAGTGCTTGTAGCAATAACATTGAATCAGGGCTGACTTCCCAAGTATTCCATAACGCCTCAACAAATTCACTCGTACCATTTGGGCTCTTGCATGGAAGATCTGGTAATGGAGGAGTCGATGAAGAAACCAGACGACTCGATGGTGAAGACGGGTGCACCTTCAAGGCAACAGGATCTAGCTCTGTGCAGCTATTGGGGCGCTCAAAGATGTTCGACGCTCAATACTGGGATGACAAGAAAAACAGGTTTGATCTAACCACCCACCGCTCTGCAGGCAAGATGATTACTCCTCAACTTGCTTCGATGAAAAAAGGAAAACTACTGACGACATTAGCGTCTACTCCTCTCACAAATCAAACGCGTGACGTGATACTCCCACAACCGCTTCTCCGTAAAAAGACAGCGTACGCCACTGTCAAGAAACTTCAAAGCTCATCGGTACATCGTCTCCCCACAGTACCAGCATTACAGGCTTCAGCTTCGCTGCCGATGCTGCCGGAGCAGCGAGCACTAACTTTGAGCGCAACTACAAAGAAAGCCAGTGACAGTGAGCGAAGCGTAGGAAAACTGGATGCGTCTATGCTGGATGCATCTATGCT
>NQFO01005043.1:0-29586 GCA_003991265.1 Pseudoperonospora humuli | reverse complement strand
TCTCTTTCTTGCGTCGACGGCGACGATAGCGAGCTGGTAGGCGTCGACACAATGTATTGAGGTGTGTGAGTGAGTAGCTCTCTCCACAGCCATATAGACAGCCAGTATGCCCCTTCCACACCAGGCAGAAGGTGGCTAGAATTGGTGCTTACCCGTTCCTTCACCGTCAGAATTTTCATCCTCGTCGTCCACTACAAAGCCATCGTTTTCGTACTCGTTGCGGTCTTCTCCGTCGTCGTCGTCTTCGTCTTCTTCGTTGTCCGAATCAGCACCACCTCCTTCTCCGTCGTCGCTCTCAGACGCCATGTCCTCGATGAACGAGGACTTGTGCTTCTACTCTCGGTAATGATATTTTAGTGACTATTCGATTAAAGAAAGAAGAAGACAACCCGCACCTTGTCCTCGTCGTCGTCGCTCGTGGATTTCTTGGACTGTTTACTCTTGCTCTTGCTCTTGCTCTTCTTACTTCCACTAAGCTTGCGTTTCTTATTCACCTTCTTCTCCTTTGCGACGTCCGAGTCCGAGTCGGATACGGTGGGGGAACCAGCTCCAAACATTTCATCTACCGCACGCCGACGTCATACCCTAATTAGCTCTCTCACAGGCAAGGAGGATCTAGAGATCCCTAAGGATCTAGAGACTCACTCACCTTCTGATGCCGTCATAGTCATATACTGCGTCTGCGTACGTCTCGTTCTCGCAGCTCTTTAGCTCCCTCCCGCCCAACGACGTGCCGCCTACTTCGGTAAGGGAGCATTAATATTTACATCTACATGGGATCGCGAGGTAATTGGACGAGCGTCAGCGACACAAGGTACGCCGAGGGCACTTCAATGTTTATCACTAGTCTTCCGACTTTTCGCAATTGAGTGTTTGAGCATGGTGTCAAGTCCTCAGACGCGTCTCATTGCAGAGAAGAATCCTGATTTGTGAGAAAGTATCCGTGTGTGTCACAGTCACAGAGAACACAACACGGACTTGAGGAAGTCTCGAATCTTGCCGGACATTCTACCCTCAAACAAGAACTTTGTGGTCAACACTGGCGTGATGATATGTGAGCACTTCGAGAAATGCCTATGCTGATTACAGTTGAAGGGCTTGGTAGCAATCTCATCAGGAAGCGAGCAAAAAAGAAATAAAACCTCGTGGATGTGATCATACGTGCGTGCGAGAGTACCGTCAAGACGCGCGTGACGGAACGACTGCATATGCGAGACATTTACGGAAGACTTCTGCTTCGGTCTCTTCTCATAGAGCTTTCCAGCAAGGTGAAGAAGGCGGCAAAGTAAACTAGAAGCTTATACAAAAGCCGAGTGGGCTAGTGGGATTGTCAAAATAAAAATAAAGAGTCGCGGCTCTTGAAGATTTCCAAGTCAAGAAGAAGATATGATGTCCAATTTTTTTGGCAGAATGTGGCGTTGCTTTCTGGTCATATTGCTGAGCTGGACGGTTGATATTGCTGCCCAGAGCGTGTCTCCGAAGCTTGCATGGTGTTCAAGTCCGCTTTCTCCAGCGTCACTAAAATCGCCGATTAATACGTGGGTGGACGTCCCTGATACAAACGTTGCAGTCGAGCTGCCGAGTCAAGCGACAGTGGTGATCTCATACGACGTATCGGTCTCCCACATTGCAAACGCGTACATTGAATCCCAAGATGACGACCACAATTCCGTACTAAGCGAGTTGTCTTTCCGTGTGACAGTCGACGGCTCTCCCTATCGCCAATCAGCAACGACAGTAGACGACCGAGAGCCGCTCGTGACAGTAGCAAGTGGGTATCTAATACTTGAAATTCCGCGTGGACATCACGACGTGAAGCTGCAATGGAGGAAGCGTGGGACACAAGGCATGACGTGGGCGGTAGCCAGTGATATCCTGGACGGGTTCGCAGGTGGGAGGAGTCTCACTGTGTCGGCCTCGCACCGTGTTGTTTGGCACACTCAGCCTCTCACTCCTCTATCGCTTCTATCTATGAACAAGTGGGAAGAAATGCCTGGAATGGCTTTGGACTTTCGCTTGACCGAGGCGATGACTATACGAATCTTCTACCAGGTGCCTGTACGACCTGAACTGATCCAATATTCTCGTGGTTTGTTTGCAGCTTCTGCGTACATGGTCATTTGTATTGTATCGTGTGTTGGCTGACTGTGCTTTGTGATTACCTGGAGATAGGCACATCAGCTTACGATGAAATTGAGACGGTACTTGCGATAAATGGACTTCGCTATCGCGAGACGGGATCGTACGGAATTGTGGAGAGATCGAAAAAGTCGACAATTTTGCTCGAGGGCAGCATTCTGATGGAGCTCGTGCCAGGCCAATACAGTCTTGTACTGTATTGGAAGTCGCTGTTAGGATCCAGTCGTCCGTGGTATTCGTCTCCGAATGCGTTGGATGGGTTTGCAATGGGACGAGTACTGGCGGCAGTAGGCGAATGGAGCACAAACTCGATATCTGTTTATCATTTGGAGAAATCTAAGCAGACATCAAGCGGAGAATGGTCAGACGTTGGAGACTCGGTTCTTCAGTTTACGTTGCCAAAGGCAAGCCAAGTCTCACTCTCCTACAAGTTACCACTCTCTCAGAATGATAATCCACAGTTTAGCTCCTGGACTGGAAAAAAGTGGGAACGCGTGCAAACTCGGCTCGTGATCGATGGAATTGCGTACCGGCATCTGTCGTCTCTGGTCGATGGTAGTGTTCGAGGAATCAAAAATGCAAAGGCAACCATGGTCCTTCTCCTCGCTGGCGGTAGCCATACAGTCAGATTGCAATGGAAAAACGTTGATGGGAATCAATGGCGTGCTGTATCCTTTATAACGGATCAAGCTTCATCATACGCCGCAATCTTTATTAGTGTAAGTACTTGGAACAACTACCCAAAGATTGTCGCGCCTACTCTCGTCACAGGAGAGGAAGATATGCCAGTAGAAATTGCAGGCATTTCTATCTGTGATACAGAGAGTGAGATGGCGCTGGACTATGACGTGACAGTTGCTATGTCGGTGAAAAATGGTGTGCTCTCGCTTAATCCGATACCAGGGATCACCTTTGAGTCAGGAAATGGAGATCGCAACGAGTATTTGCTGTTCAGCGGGACGCTTAGTCGCGTGAATGCATTCTTAGCTCACATGTGGTATCGAGGTTACCTGAACTGGTATGGAGATGATGAGCTCCGCGTCAAAGTAATTAGTCAAGGTGTGACTGGATTCACGACAGCCACTACGGATGAAACTTCGATAGTGATTCACGTAGCGTCTGTTAATGATCCACCGCAACTGACTGTACCAAGCACCCAACTTATGCTTGAAGACCAGCAGCTGAGCATCTTTGGCGTTCGAGTAGATGACGCGGATCCTACATTTGCCCAGAGCAACACAACTTTTGAGATACTGCTCTATGTCCTAAGCGGTGTGATCACCCTCGGATTCACCAGCGAAGTGGAAATTATTGAAGGAAATGGAGTCGCCGATCAGTTCCTTCGTTTTCGTGGTGACTTACGCACGATCAATTCGGCGCTGTTCAAGATAGAGTATCGGCCCGATAAAAATTTCAACTCGCAGCAGCACCAGGAGCGACTGGGAATACGTGTTCGAGACTTTAATTACCTGGATGGGACCGTTACCGATGCTTTCAAGAGCATTTCGATCGAGGTCCAAAGCTCTAACGATCCCGTTGTGGCCGTACCACTAGAATTATCGACAATAGCAATTCGTGGATATGCCGTCAAGCTGGCCGGTGGAATGACGGGCGACGAACTCGTGTACGCGCATTTGTTGACAATGACACCCGTGGGAGAGCTTCAACTCGCCACATCAAGTACCCCGCTTCCAGATGGTGCGACGAAGCTCCCGGCCGATGACAGACCGTCAAGTTGGATAAAGCTAAGTGGTCCCGCAAACGTCATCAGCGATATCCTTCAGTCAGTTATATTCGTACGAGCACCGATGTTTTACGGATACGAGGTCATCTTCATCCGGTTCAGTGGTGCATCGGAATTCGTGAACGTAGAAGACTCGACAATTCAACTAAACTTGCACAGCGACAGCTCAACCACGCTTTGGTCGATCGCCATTGCTTCTCCAAATCGTGGGAAACCTCAAGGAGGCACAAGTGTATCCGTGACAGGACGAGGTTTTTGGCGATGGCCAGATGAAGCATTATGGTGTCGATTTGGTCGTAGCCCACTTGTGCCAGCGTCAGTGAGGTCGGATACATTGCTGACTTGTGTGTCACCACCAGCAAGTGCTGAAGGTCCTAAGCGAACATACCTCATGGTAACTAACGGAAAGGACTTTTTTTCAAATCCCCTTTCATACATATACGAGGAAGATTGGAACGTCATCTCGGCTTCGCCAACATCGGGACCGCGGACTGGTGGAACTACAGTCCTGATTCAGGGAACGAATTTTTCCAATGATGCGGTCTTGCAGTGCACTTTTGGAAAGCATCTTGCTGTAGCCCGGTACTTGTCTTCATCCATGGTCTCGTGTGATGCGCCAACGGTGAGCAAAAACATATCGAACGTAGAATTGCGGCTGGCAACCAATGGCCAGGACTTTTCACAAGCTCTGCAATTCACTTATCGAGGTAAGTGAACCATACGACGACTCAATCACTCGCAAGTAGTTGCTGACTCTGTTCATTGTGCTAGATTCACCGGAAATTCATTCGCTTGACCCGCCATGGGGAAGCTCGAGTGGAGGGGATGCCATTGCTTTCAGGGGGGTCAACTTTTTTCCAGACATGCGAGCCAACTGCGTATTTAACGAGAGCATTGTCACAGTAGCAGTATACAAGTCCGCCAGCTTGGTCATGTGTACTTCCCCTGCTGTTGCTGTTGGTAATTCAGCTGAGCCAGTGGATGTAAGCGCTGCTGTGATTTTCGGAGGAGTTCGGTATGAGGCAGCTGAGAGCTTCAGGGTTTTTGGTGAGTGTCTGCTTCTTCTTCTCCCTTTTGCCAAGGCAGCTAACGCAATTCGTTTATTTTTCATTAGCTGCACCCACCGTCTCAAGTGTAAACCCAGCTATCATCACGAGAAGTGGAGACATACTGACCGTGAACGGATCTCATTATCAAAATGTAAGCTCTTTATCGTGTCACTTCAACAACGGCGTGCAAAGTTACGTTAGCTCAGCGACTTTCCTGACTCGTTCACTTCTACGATGTCGCGTTCCTGTTTTCCCCAGTATGGGCGCTTGGGTCGGACTCACGATATCGTTCAGCGAGTTTATGAGCCAACAAATCGCACCCAAGCTATCGTATCTACTTCGCCATTTCCCAGTTCCATCAATCGTATCCATGGGCTCCTCCGTACTGCTTCGGGTTGGGAGTCCTGCTGTTCAAATTGAAGGCCGCGGAATGTCGAGCTTTCACAACCTAAGGTGTAACTTCATCGGCGTAGGATGGACGCAGCTGACGGTATATTCATCAAGCTTGGGAAAATGTGCGGTCCCGTTTGTTCTGGCCGATGAGTCAGCTTCCTACCAAGTTCTGCAAGTGGAAAGTATTCTCTCACAAAAGCGAATCTTGGCAGTATTCGAATACGTGATACTTGAGCCTATTGAGATACGATCCATGACGCCAGCGATGGGTTTGCTAGCTGGCGGAACCGAGGTGATGATTTCTACAGACAGTACACGTTTGATGACTATGCAGGAGGATTTCTCGATCTATTGCAATATTGGGGGAAACTTTGTGCCAGCAGTTGCAATGACCAACGCTACTCTGTCGTGCTACAGCCCACCAGCATACAACCCTTTGACAGTTCTTGTAGAGATATCGACCCGTAACTTTCGACTGCAATCGGGCAACAGCACGGCATCTTTCACGTACATATCGGCAATTACAATGAATGAGATTGCCCCGTCACGCGTCAGCGATTCTGGTGGGATCCAAGTGCATGTGTCCACAGTTGGCTACTTGCCAGAAAACTTGATTTGTCTATTTGACTCAGTTGGTGTCCCCGCTGCGATTGTTGAGCGCGATACCGTCACTTGTATATCTCCAGCTCTCAAAAAACCGTTTGCTGTCTTTCGCTTGGGAAGTGAAGAAGGGATCATCGTGTCGGAGAATGCACTGATGATAGAGATTTACTCGTATACAGATGCCATGTCGATTTCGCCGTCGAATGGGATCGTGTTCACGAGTACAAAGATTGGTATTGAGATGAAAGATCTGTCATCTGTTGGAAGCGTGAAATGCTCATTTGAATCTCCATCTGAATCACTTTCCGCTATTACAGCTGCTGTCTTGGTTTCCACTACATCAGCAAAGTGCAGCATTCCAGCAGGTTGGGTTCAACCACCAGCCACCTTGCTGTTCTCTATTACCTTCGATAACTTTGTTGCACTGAATGAAATGGAGCTACGTCTGATTCCAGATCTGGTAGTAAAATCAATTTTTCCAACGATTGGGGTAATTGGCGCTAGTAACGTCATTCGTGTAGAGTTGGAGCCTACAAGCTCGATACGTATGACGTATCGATGTGTGTTTGGAGGTATTTTGACGACTCCATACCAACTCATGAACGGATCAGCGGTCGAGTGCTTATCGCCACTTTCCTATGCGACGATGGAAGTTCCGATAAGCATCACTGCCAATGACGTTAATTATTTCACATCGCCGCGGACTGAAGAGCAAACATTTCGCTTGGTTCGACAGCCTTCTGCTTACTCATTCTGGCCACACGTGGGATCTGCAAGAGGTGGAACTAAGCTGCTGGTAAAAGGAGACGACTTCAGTGTACACATGAGCCTAACGTGTGTCTTCAACAGTCTTGTAGCAGTGACAGCAAAGTGGCAAAATACCACCCACGTTACGTGTATCACGCCACCGGACACACACGAGCTAATGCTTGCAAGTGTGGCTATCTCAGACAGAAAGAGCAGCTTCAGATGCCATATGCACAGGAACTTTCAGTATACGCACAATATTCGGATGACCGCTTTGACTCCGACGACGATACCACTGAATTTTGAAGGAGTGGTGCGCATTTTCGGACAACAATTTCCGCCGTCTCAATCTTGGCAATGTCGAGTAAACTCGGTCACCCAGACTAGCGTGTGGCTGTCAACAACCGAAATGTTGTGTCCAATCTCTTCGTATATGCTGGATGAATTCCGAAATGCAACGATTGCTATCAGCATGAACGGTCAAGAATGGAGTGCGAGTCTCCCGGTCCAGGTCACCTCTAAGTTTACTGTCATTTCTGTACGACCAAAGCTGATGTTGTGTGGGGGTATGGCAACCCTGAATGTGTATGGTACTGGCTTCTCAAGTGACTCTCAAATGGCGTGCGTGTTTGGTAAGACAGCCGTGCCCGCAGTGTATAGAAGTGATACTGAAGTGGTGTGCCGCGCTCCCTTTCTATCAAATACTTCAGCTCTCAACATCACTATCTCCAGCTATGATGGGCTTCTTGCGGATGGAAGGATCTTGACCTACTGTCACCACACACCAGTGATTGAACGTGTTGAACCAAGCAGTAGCAGTTCAAGTGGCGGAACGCTAGTTACGATTGTTCTGCGGAATGCAGTGGATATGTACGTTGAAGAGCAGATTCAATGCTGCTACGATCAGCACGTGTGTGTAGCTGCCTCAGTAGTAAATGGATCAGTAGTAGAGTGTATCACACCGGCTATGGAATCGGGTCTGAGCATCTTGAAAATCGCTATCGGTACGCTACGTGAAAAGAACATGGTAAACTCTACAGGGATTGCGTTCCACTTCATGCCTAAGGTCCGTGTATCCAGCATCTTCCCTTGCCAGACATTCTTGTCACCAACTTCCACTTTATTTCTACATGGAAACGACTTCGCGAGCTCCGAACGACTGAAATGTGTTTTGCGCATAGGCACTGACAGCTTCGAGCTGCCTGCCCAGTGGCTGTCCAAAGAGCTTGTAATGTGCTCAATGCCAGACAACACGAGTAGCCTTCCTACTCCTGCTATTGCCCACGTGCTATTGACATTCAACGGGCATGATACGATCGAGACTGGGCTGAATGTCACGCTCCTTCATCCACCCCAAGTGCGATCAGTACTTCCTTTTGCTCCCAGCTTCAATCCTTCCTCCCCGCCATCAATTGAACTCGATGGCTCCAATTTTGACGCTCGTTTGGACCTGATTTGCAGGTTCGAGGCACCTGATAAATCCGTAGCAACACTCGCTGATGTCGTGAATTCCACGTTGATGAACTGCGCAGCTCCGCCGTGGAATGTGGAAAGTGAGCTTACTCAACTCAGTGTGTGGTCCTCTAACAATCGAATGATCAGTGAAGCGAAGGATGTTCCAGTTCGAAAAAGTGACACTGCTGAAAGGCCTTCATGGACACTGCAGCCAAACGTTGGGTCAACTGAAGGTGGACAAACTGTGCAGCTTGAACTGCGGAGATTCGAGTCGACTCCATTGAATTGGAGGTGCTGCTTTGACAAGTTGTGGTGCTCCCTTGTCCATCAAGTACAAGTAGGAGGCCCTTGGATAGTGACTCTACCAGCAATGACTTTTCCAGCGTTGGTGACCGTGTCATTAGTAAAAGAAGGAGGCAATGCAGTAACTGAGCAAAGCTCCTGGTTCCGTTTCGTCGGATCTCCTCAGTTGTGGGCAATTTCTCCGACATGTGGCAGCACTTTTGGTGGTGACGTTGTCTCGGTCCAAGGCGAAAACTTCTTGGCTGCATCAAATTTGCGCTGTCAGTTTGGAAACGTTTCCGTGGTTCCGTTCTCGCTCTTTGACAACCAGCTATTCTGTGTGAGTCCAGCTCTCACTTTGAGCTCCGCTGACGACCATTTGGTCAGCTTTAGTCTTGTGTATACTGGTTCAAACGGAAGGTTTATCGAGCGAATAGCAAAGAGCAATTCGATGCTTCGGTTTGAGTATGTGATCATTCCCAAAGTTACGAGCGTTCTTGCAAAGCATAGTGGCAATGACTCAAAGCTGCATCTTGTCATTACCGGATCGCATTTTGTCCGTTCAAAAGCTTCGGTTTGTCGAATTGGACACAATGTGATTAGTGCCTACGTGGTACACGAAGACGTCATTCTTTGCTCTACGTTTCAACATTTCATCCAAGGGCAGGAACTGAATGTCTCGGTGTCTAATGATGGCGCGTTCTTTTCAAAAGCAGCTCTGATTCAAGTTGAAACAACCAGTTTACTTCGCATCGATCGATTGTCGCCAACGTCGGGATCTGCGCAAGAAAAGACGAGTGTGTTTCTACTTGGCAGCAATTTCTCGAATGACTCGTTTGAGTGCGTATTTGGATGGGATGAGGGACAACATCAGGTCGACGCCATAATTCTAAACCAATCGTGTGTGAGCTGCGATGTGCCTGTGTGGACTCAAAAGAGCTCACGAGAGCTCCCGGTATTGCTCCGATCAAAGTCCAGCATGATACAGAGCAATGCGCTTCTTTATCGCTACATGACGGACGTGTCAATTTCGTCCCTGTCGCCAACTCGTGCTATCGTTGGCACGACGACAGACATTTCAATCAAAGGAGGTCCTTTTGCGTTCAAGGATGATACTAGCTGCGTTTTGCTCTTAAGCGGCTTTGATTCATCACCTCATACGATTCGAGCGACGTGGAAATCGCCTTTTGAAATCATGTGTAGGATACTTGAGGCTATCCCACCAGGGAACTATCGACTTGGAATTGCGCAGAATGAAGCGAGTTACGTGCTTGCTAACGAAGCTATTGAGCTGATAAGCATGCCGGTTATTACAATGGCTACACCTACACTAGGACCTCCAGAAGGAAACACGGCAATCGTGCTCAAAGGCCGCTACTTTGTTTCAGGCTTGTCTTGCTGCTTTGCGAGCTCGTGTGTCCCACTTGTTTCACTGAATGAATCAAGCGCAAAGTGCTTGAGCCCACCACATTCTGCTGGAATACTTCCACTTACGATACATTCTGCCATGACAGGAAGTATCACAACTGGACTTGTGTTTGAATATCTCCAACCAGCGCGAATTGAGGCGCTCATTCCTTCTGTAATTGTGGTTGGGACGAATCAGCCGACATCAATGTTGGTCGTTGGAACGAACTTGGATTCGTACGTCAAGGTTGCGTGTCAGTTTGGAGGTTTATCATACACTTTTGTACCCGTTCTTGCGCGGAATAGTACAAGCATTACTTGCGCTGTCCCCGTCATCCCCAGACAACTATATTCGACGGTTCTTCGACTGGAAATCGTGGCTTTGAGCAAATCCTTGGCTACTCCAATTGCTGGAATCTACGTTGAGCTCCTTGAACTTTCCATAATCTCGAAAATCATTCCAGAAGTGTCGTCCCCTAAGGCGAACATGACTTTTGAGCTTCAAGGCACATTTTCATCTGCGTCAGAAGACACTGAGTGCCAATTGGTATGTGTAGAGGGCTCTAGAGCTCAAGGTGCAATCACATTTTCCACTGACACTGTTGCAGAGTGTGAACTGCGTGGTATTATGTTGCCCCTTGGTGTTTGTCTAGTCACTCTATTCCAGCACGGTATACAAGTTTCAAGCAATAGCGTCAAGATTGCTGTACGCAGTCCTGTACTTTTGAGCCAAGTTACGCCTTCGTCCACTACGACAGTTGGAAAGACTCTTCTTACCATAGAAGGATCCGACTTTCCAGCTAGCATTCAGCCGTTGTGTCATTTCGGACAAATAGCAATTGTGAATGCTACTTTCGTATCAAGCAGTCGACTGACATGCTCGACTCCGTCGATCAGAATGGCAAACAATACCAAGGATATCGATATCTGGGTTTCCTTTGGCGGGATTGAGTCGTCGGTATTGCCCTTTACAGTCTTTGCTCCAGTTTCAATCGTACAATCAAAACCAGCGTTCGGACCTGCAGATGGTGGATCACGACTACGCGTCGAAGGGATGAACCTTTTACCCAAGTTTGACATCAAGTGCTTGTTTGATGGAGCAATTGTTGTGGCATCCAATGCAGTTGAAGCAGGAACCATTTCATGTGTAGCACCGCCAATGGAAATTGGTGTGCACACCCTGGAGCTCGTTGTGGATAACTTCAATCGAATCTCCAATACTTTTGTACACTACGAAGCTGTTGCACGCGAAGAAGTGTTTCGAATCGAGCCACATCGAGGCATTCAAACCGAGACAACTGAGAGAAGAATACGCGTCATTGGCGCAAACTTCATTGACTCAACGACGCTAACTTGCTTGTTCGATGACGTCGAAGCCCCTGCCGTAGACTTCATTTCTCCCTTTCAAATTGAGTGCATTGTGCCATTCACACGACTCGGAACGAAACTTGTGCGAGTTTCAAACAATGGTGTCGACTCTTCGAAATCTGCCGGACTGTACCAAGTACTACCTCGCATGTCCATTGCTACAATTTTTCCGCGTCAAGGACCAACTTCAGGTGGTGCTCTTGTCACGTTGAGTGGAGTATTTGGAAACTATGAAGGCATCGAATGCGTCTTTGGCGAGAAAAGCGTTCCTGCGCAAGTGGTCAACGTGTCCATGATTCAGTGCATCACACCATCGTCGACGATAGATGAGGTCGTACAAGTAAACGCTCGTGTCTACAATACTTTTGCTCACGTGGACAATGATGCCGATGTCCAGTTTGCGTATGGATCAATGCCTATCGTCACCAAACTTGTACCGTCAGTGATATCACAGACAGCGACACTATTGAATCTATCGGTGATCGGCTCAGGACTGAACATGACGGACCTAGTGGGCTGCCAATTTTCGAATCAACCTGTCTCGCTCTTATATCGTGATCAAGAACAGGTCTTGTGCAGCTTCAATGCAAGCATCATGGGGCTGTTTGAGCTGACACTTACAGTAGCGAGCAACAGCCTCGAAAGAATCGCGACTCACCAAAGCGTGCGCGTCATTCCAGCAATCCAACCGCTGCACATATCGCCACTTGAATTCGACGAGCGAGGTGGCACCGATGCGATTGTTTTGGCCTCAAATATTGCGATCGGGACAGCATCACTTCGATGTTTGTTTGGCACGACGTCAGTAGAAGCCTTGGCTTTGTCGGATTCCGAAATACGATGCACGACACCTCCAATGCGACCTGGTCAAAAGCTACTGAGACTGAGTCAAGATAACTGGACCTGGTCCGAGAAAGGCCTCGAGATTGTGGCTTTTGCGACACCGACGCTGTTCGAGGTATATCCGAACCGCTCCGCCGCTATTGGGGGCCGTGCTCTTACTGTGTATGGAACGAACTTTCGATCTTTCTTGGATATGAAATGCGTCTTTGATGACATTAAGAGTCCTGCTCTTTATATCAACGATTCAGTGGTGCAATGCATGACTCCAACCCACCTCACAGCCGGTGCTGTCTTGCTTGGTGTCAGCTTGAATGGGATCGATATGAGTGGCAATACGTTACCGGTAGAGTTCCTCCATGTGCCGCACCGTCTGGCGATTCAATCCTTTCGAATGCTACACGACGGCCGGTGGAGTGCGACGATTAAAGGGGTCAATATTTCTTCCAGTGACGAGTATGAATGCCAGTTTGACCAAAACCTCGGATCAGGAATTGTGCATAGCGTGACAGCACACGGAATGGAATGTACAACGGACCCACAACGTCAACAAACCAGTCCAACCGTGCTGACATTGAAACTTGACGGAAAACCGCTACTGCATGAGAATATGACCCAAAGCACAGAATGTCCAAGTTTGTTATATGGTCTATCGACCAAAGCGTTGCGACCGACACAAAGCCATGTGGTCTCTTTGTCTGGACTCCACTTTCGCTTGTACATGAAAATGGCTTGTCATATCGGTCAAGTCGTCGTCCCTGGTATCGTAAAGTCGGAAAGTCTGATGGAGTGTACACTTCCGTCCAGAATACCAGGAAACTATACCGTAAAAGTCCTCTGCGGTACCAGTTTGCAAGTGCTAGGCATTTTCCCAATTGAGTACGTTTCTCCACCTCGTGTTGAATCCTCTGAGCCGAATTGTGTCCCTGTTGGAGACAGCTACAGCGTGGAACTCTTTGGAACAAATTTTGATCGAAATGACCTCATTTACTGCATCTTTGGCACGTCAGCACTGCGGGTCCAGACGTCGTTTGTCTCGTCAAGCCGCATGCGATGTTTTACTCGTCGGAATTGGAACGCTGAAAGTATGCTATTGACTGTAGTTGCTGAAGACTTGCAAGGACGAGTCGAAGTCTTGTACCAGTCTCCCTTTACGCTTGTCAAGTCGATCCCTGCAACCGCTTTATTGAACCCAAACTTTGGGTCTGTAGCTGGAGGGTACGCTATCGATCTTGCAGCGAACACATCGCTAGATATCTACACAAATCGTCACTGCAAGTTTCTAGGAGTCGACACGGCGTTCTACGGGACGATTGATGCATCGGATAGACAAGAGATTGTGCGCTGTCATGTACCCAAACTGATCCCTGGAACTTACTCTGTGCAATTATCACCAAATGGCCGTGACTATCAATCGACAGGCACATTATTCAATGCTCACTCTCCTATCCTCGTGGAAAGCGTGGACCCTCCGTTTGCACTCTCGACGCAGCAAATCGAGTTAACAATTTCAGGAAAAGGGTTTCAACGCTGGATGCGCTTGAGATGTGGATTTCGTGGTATACACGACTTGAAGTGGATGTCATCGAGAGCAGAGTATGTATCGGATACTGAAGTGAAATGCGAAGCCCCGGTCCACATGCCAATGAGCGGAAGGTTTCAGTTGTTGCCATCAACGTCGCTTTTGTATCCAGCAATCACAATGCCGTTCGAGTACAAACCGGAAATCGTAGTCTATTCCATTATTCCAGACAGTGGAAGCACAAGTGGCGGTACACTTATCGATGTAGTTGGTCAAGGGTTTTCCAGCGATCTCGGCATTCGATGTCGTATTCAAACCGCAAGTATCCTTGCGACATATGTAAATGCAACGTTAGTGCGCTGTCGAACCCCACCTTCTCGAGCAGTGACAGTTCCCATTTACTTTCTACTTGGCCACAAAAACCTTCGGCAAGAAACTTTCATGTTTACGTTTGTGCCACCGGTTGAACAAAGTAGTGGGGTGGAAACTGAGCTACAGACTGCGAGTTTGAACGCATCAAGTCATGAAAACCAACGACAGCTTGCTACCAACTTGAGGCTGCTAAATCCAACGAAGGTCAAGCCTCTTGTTCACTTCATCAAACCTGCATCCGGTTGGGTCCGGGGTGGAACAGCGGTTGTGGTGCATGGGTCGAACATGGCGTTTTCCTTGACGACGGAGTGTGTTTTCGGTAACATGACGGTATTGGCAACATTCTCGTCGAGTCAAAGTCTCGAGTGTGTTGCACCTCGTTTCGTTAAGTCCGGCCAAATCGCGTTCACTGTTCAATCTGAAGAGGAAGACTGGGAAATGATGACGACACTTTGGTTTGATGTATTTTCACTGCCGGCAATCAACTCTGTGGATCCGAAATACGGTCATGTCAGAGGGGGTACAGCCATCAAAATCACTGGAAAGTTCTCTGATTTTTGGACACGCTCTGCCACCTTGTTCTGTCTGTTGGGCACAGCATTTGCTCCGGTACATTTTGTTGATCACTCTCTCATGATCTGCACTTCGCCTCCTGCAAACGACTCGATTGTCGTAACAATGGGATTATTCTTTAGTGATAGCGATGTTTTCACGCTACCTTACACTTTTCACTACTCATCAGGGTCCAACTTCTTTTCGCTTACTCCGTCTATTGTAAGCGAACGCTACAGCGGATTCGTGACGATCTCAGGTGCTGGTTTCGCTGACTCGGAAGCAGCGTATTGCACCTACAACTCGACTCCCGAAAGTCGACATCCACTACTGGTCGTGAGCGGAACGGAGGCTCGCTGCCCACTTTCGAATCTGAGGCCTGGACAGACATCAGTCAGTGTTAGTTTCAATGGAGGCGATGTATTGGCTACAGGTCTTATACTGACAGTCAAGCTGAAGCCGACTCTACTTAGCATGACTCCACGAGCTGATAGTGTCTACGGAGGAGCTGTTTTGGAATTTGCGGGGTTGAATTTGTTTTTCACGCCACAGCTTCGATGTTTGTTTGGAATGGCATGGACTAATGCTGCCCTTCGTCATGGCAAACTTAGTTGTACAGTTCCACCAGCAGTATCGCTGCTCGAAAGCTCTCGAGTTAATGTTTCGTTGGCCAATGGGGTCGTAGAATGTGCTACAGAGATGTTTGAGCTCGTGTATTTACCAGTACCGAACATTGCGTCCCTCGACGTCTTTCCAGACACCATCAACAACCTCCAACAAATTCAAATTTGCGGAAACTTTTCGAATTCCTCACGTCCCTATTTCATGAAGCTCGAAAGAGTTGGTAAAGGCATGGAACCGTATAAAGGGATCGCTGGGAAAGTAGTGAATCGTTCATGTCAAGTGTTTGGTGCTGGTCTTGAAACTGATTGCGCGTCAGGGTGCGATCTCTTGTTATCGGTGAACAACCAGACCTACGTGCACACAGGAAAGCATATCAACTTGTATCCACCAAGTCAAATCTTGCGAATGTCTCCTCTTTACGGCTCATTTCGCGGCAACGAAGAGATTAGGATCGAAGGGAGGCAATTGGATCCCTTGGTCAAACTGTATTGTGTATTTGACAACAGTGTTCCTGTCAGTGCAACATTGATAAGCCAGCAATATGCAGAATGCAGAACACCATCACATCCCGCTGGAACGATAAGTGTCAAGATTGTGGTACTAAATGAAGCTGGTGATGCACATGCGTTGAAACTCTTCAATTACACGTTTGTTGGAGCAATGGAAGTTGCAACATTTGCTCCACAGATGGGACTTACACGAGGCGGAACTCAAGTTCATGTTTACGGAAAAGGATTTGTACCTCATCCAGAGCTTCGTTGTCGTTTTGGGGAGCTTGCCACATTTGCGCAATACAAGAATGCTTCCCATATAACGTGCGTTAGTCCGCCGAGGCTCCGAGACGCAGACAAAGTTCCATTTTCCGTCAGATTGGGACATCTATCAACGTTTGTGACGAACGTCAGAGACTTGAGCTTTTCATATGTAAGTGCACCCCTGATTCGGCGCATCGAGCCGTCAAGTGGTATGTACAACAAATCTCATGCCGTAAAGCTGCTCGGGTCGGGATTCTCGTCCAAAATGGTCTCAGCATGCCGCTTTGGCAAGAGCGTTGACGATATTCCCGCGAGGTTCATTTCAAGCAATGAACTTGTGTGCACGCTCGAGCTCAGCTCTTCCGTGGACATGGGGTATGAAAAGCTATTGCCTCTCGGTTTGAGCCTCAGTGGTGACCCGTACTTCGAGACTGGTCTTAGCTTTACCGTTTTCAAACCTGCAGCACTAATTGAAGTTACTCCAGATGTGGTTATTCCTTCACATACCGAACGAATTGAACTGGAATGCCATGGCATATTCCCGTCACGTGAATGGCGCTGTGCGTTCAACAGTTTGAATGTAATGACCATCGGGATGTATGTTTCACGAAGAAAAATCTCTTGTCAGATGCCTCCAGTCCACCTTTTGAGAGCAGGTGGACTGTCCGTTAGCCTCTTCCATGCTGGTGTCGAATACTCAGCAAACTCTCTTGATTTCAACGTTTTGAAGGTACCAGAGATCTACGACTTCCATCCAATGTCAACCAGTGTGCACATGTCGTCAGCTACTTCAAATGATGCGATAAACTCTGTTATCATCAGAGGAAAGAACTTTGACCCATTTCAGCGTATCGATTGTCAATTTGGCTCTTTAGGCTCCCTAGGAACCTTTACAAGTTTCACGCAAGTGAGCTGTCGAATCCCTACGTCCACTTCTCCAAGACGCGTATCGCTTGCAATATCGTTCAATGGCGTTGACTTTATCTCGGCATTGCAGTCCTTCGAGTATCTGCCTGGCTTCAAAATTGACAGCATATTCCCAATCAACGGAGCTATATCAGGGGGTACACCTGTACGTGTCTATGGTGGAGACTTTGCAATGAACGAAACAATAGTGTGCAGCTTTGGAATCTACACCAACAAGCAGCATGCAGTCGTAGTTTCGCCTACTGAGCTCGTTTGCCATAGTCCCAACGCACTTTCTAGTGGTACAGTTGATATCGGCATTTGGTCGCTAACGCGTCAAATAGGTGGAAATCGTTCAAGCGCTTTCACGTTCACTCGAAAGCTTGAAGTGCTAAAGGTGTCGCCCTTGGAAGCTTTTGAAAAGGCCGATACCTTGTTTGATGTTTATGGGCGGGAATTCCTCCACTCGCCACTCCTTGGTTGTACCTTTGGTCAGGATCGACACGAATCTGGCACTGTTATCTGGGTTTCACCTTTTCATATCAAATGTGTTTCGCCAGCATCAAATGCATCGATCGGTGATGTTCGAGTCGGTGTGACGAATAATGGCGTCGATTACGTGTACGCAAGTCATTCATCAATGATTCACTTCCGAGCACGTTTTGACGTCGCAGAGATTGATCCCTCCGTTGGTAGTCACGATGGTGGCACTGCTGTTTTGATTAGTGGCAAGCATTTTCAAGCTACTTGCACATACTGGTGCCGATTCGGTGACATTGCTGAGCCGTCGAGGGCGACAGTTGTAAACGCTGAAGAATTGATCTGTATCAGTCCACCGTTTGCTTTTAACATCGGTACAGTTGCCATCTACATGTCTGTAAACGGCCGCGATTTTGTGTCGACGCAGCAAGAATTCACCTACGTGATCAAGCCACAAGTGTTAACGATATCTCCCACACGAGGTTTCGTGGACGGGTCAACGATGGTCACAGTCTCCGGCGAGCGACTGTCTTCGGATTCTTCATTGTGTCGATTTGGTGATGTCACAGTTCAAGCCTATGTAATGTCAGACTCCGAGTTAAAGTGCATCGCACCTGTCAACCGCTACGCAGAGGCTGTGCATCTCGAGATATCAATCAATGGTGGAGTTGATTTCACTCAAAATGGCGTGCTGTTTACGTACATGTTTCCTCCAAAGATTCGCCAAGTATCTCCATTGTTGGGGTCAGCAGCAGGTGGGACCTTAGTACAAATAACAGGCTTGAACCTCTATCCATCCAAACTTTCACGGTGCTGCTTTGGCGATCGACATCACTGCACACAGGGGTGGTTATTGAATGAGACTGTGATGGAATGTGTGGCGCCACCATCCCCCACAAAAGTCTCTGTCGACACTAGGGGATCAAAGCAAGTCCCAGTGCTGTTGACGCTAAACGGTCAAGACTTTGTGCTTTTAAACATGCAATTCAAATACGTTCTTGATGCTGCGATTGCGCATATCACGCCTGCCTTTGGCGACATGGATGGTGGCACGATTGTTTTCCTGCATGGCCGTCATTTGCGTAACTCGATTGGCTTAGAGTGCCGCTTTGGACACAATCGAGTCCCGGCTACTTTCTGGAACGATACAGCAATTTCATGTGAAGCTCCTCGTCACCAAGCAGGACACGCTAATCTCAGTGTTTCTTTCAATGGCCAGGACTTTGTGCTAGCTACTTCAAGCTTTACATACCTTAAGCTACCCTCCGTGTATAAGTTGACGCCCAACGCCAGGCCGTTAAGAGGAAACTATACGATTCTCTTACGTGGGGATTCCTTCTCGACTAGCACAACCGTGTTTTGCCAGTTTATGCTCAAGAATGAGGTTAAGGCACTCACTCAAGCCGTCCAAAACTCCCGTTCCGAGATCATGTGTGTAGCTCCCCCTATCAGCACACCTGGCAACGTCATGCTTTCACTATTTGTGAACGGAATCTCGGCACCTCGGCTACAAAACCTGAAAGTCTTGTATCATAGGGATATTGTTCTAAACACGTTGGATCCATGGCTGTGTCACAACGCTGGTGGTAGCAGTTTGTTGCTGCATGGAGAAAACTTTCGACGTGATGGACAGTTCGAGTGCTGCTTTGGCTCTTTTGAGTCGGAATCGCCGTGTCGAGCAGCAAACTTTATCAGCGATACACGTCTACGCTGCACTTCACCTCCGTTAAATCGCCTAGGTGCCGTTGAAGTGAGCGTTCGATCACACGGCGTCAGGGTCTCAAACAAATCACTTGTCATCGAGGTTCACGGTCCTATTGTGATCGACCAAATGTTCCCGACGAGAGGCACATATCGCGGTGGAACAAGGATCACTTTGACAGGATGGAACTTCCTCTCTACACCTCAGCTTGCATGCTGTTTCGATGATACGCAAGTCCCAGCCACTTTTATCAGCTCTTCACTGCTTGAATGCGCTTCGCCTTACCTTGGTACAATTGTTGCAACCGTGCGAGTTAGTAACAACGGTCAAGACTGTTTGAATGATGGCGCGATTCAGACATTTACGTTCCAACGGCCGCCGTCAGTACTGCGAGTGTCTCCCACTGTTGGAACGCAGCTGGGTGGAACCACAGTTTTGCTACAAGGCGAAAGTTTCAAAGCAAACGAATCCACTTGTTTCTTCGGTCCTATCAAAGCGACGGAGTCAAAAGTACTGTCAGACACTCAAATGAAGTGTACGAGCCCAGCCCAAAGTCTCCCGCAACGACTTCAAGTGATGGTAGCTGACAACAATCTCGATTACTCTTCAAACCCAGTGTTTTTCACTTTTGCTCCAGCAGAAGAGGTCAAATCAGCAGCACCATTTGGACCCTCCAGCTCTCTTTTGGAACTGCGAATGGCCGATTCAATACGTTTGCCTTCAATTGAAGGGGCAAAGATCACCGTGACTGCCGAGAACGTTCGCAACAGTGCGAATCTAAGATGCGTTTTCAACGACATCGTAGCTCTTGCCATCTATGAATCGCCCTCAAGAGTTCATTGCTTGACTCCAAAACTTTGGCCTGGATCCTGGAATTTGTACATTTCGAATGATGGAATTCTAAAGTCTCAGAGCTTTGTGACGATTCAGCTTGTCGCGCCTCCCTTGATTGCTTCGGTCGATCCGCTGGTCGGCGACATGGACGGAGGTGTAGTAGTATCAGTGGTGGGCTCTCGCCTGGATTTCATTTCTCATTGTCGCTTTGGAGAAGTTTTCACGCCTGCTACTGTCGTGCATGCAAATTTGCTTCAATGTATCTCGCCAAGACAGACCACCTTCGGTGATGTTACCGTTAAGTTATGGGACCATGGAGCGGAAATTTCTTCTCATGACATCCTGTTCACCTACTTGAGTCCGGTGCAAGCGACAAAGCGCAGGTTGGCCTTGATTAAGGAGGACGACGGTGCCCTTCCAATACCGACAATCTTGTCGATTAGTCCATCCGAAGCTCCAATCATCGGAGGAACAAGCGTTCTTGTGCGAGGTCTCAACTTCACAAACTCACTAGAGCTAGCTTGCCGATTTGGGTCCACTATCGTTAGAGGAAGGTATCACTCGTCAAGCCAAATTTTGTGTCTATCGCCTCGGCTTCAACCTCATCGATATGCCTTTCAGGTTACCAATGACGGTCAAGTCTTTTCCAATAGCCCAACGAGCATCACAGTGTACACTGACGCTTTTGTCGATGACATTTATCCGACACACGGACCGCAAACAGGTGGCACGAGAGTGACAATCTACGGAATGCATTTCCGAAAAACGAAGCTATTACGATGCGTATTTGGAGACGTTGAGGCAGTTCAAGTGGTGGAATATGTATCCTCCACTGAAATCGTGTGTATTTCTCTACCGCAGCGTGATATGACGACCGTTGTGCGGATTGCTGTGACGAACAACAATGTCACCTTCGCTACCTATCCGGTGTTTTTCACGTACACGACTGCGGCGGATGTAGTGTCTATTACGCCAAAGTTTGGGAGTATGACGGGGGGTACGAGTCTTTTGATTCGGTGGTACAATTTGGAGATCAGCTATCACAACGAAGTGGTTTGTCGTATTGCTGGCATTGACTCTGTTGGAGAAGTTCTGGCATCAAACACGGTGAAGTGCATTACCCCTGCAGTAAACAAGCGAGGCAAGCAGCGCGTGCAAGTGAGCGTCAATGGACTTGATTTCACGCCACTGGATACGCAATTCGAACAAGCCCATATCAATGAGTTCACACCAACGCTGTACTTTGAATACGTGGAGGAGATTGTAATCCACGAGCTGATACCAAATCTGGGCCCGAGTGTTGATGCCAACACCGTCTTGACCTTGCGAGGAACGGGATTTCTCAACTCTGTCGAACTTGCGTGTATCATTCGCTCAGCAAGAATTCCTGCAACGTTTTTGTCTCCATCCATGATTTCTTGCGCGATGCCACAAAGTTCTCCTGGACGAGTTACTGTGAGGGCATCGAACAACGGAGTTGATGCGTCTTCTAGCTTTGCCATGTACCTTTACGTCAAGGACATGTCTGTGTCACGATTATTTCCAACAATGGGGCCAAAAGAGGGAGGCACAACTGTATTTTTCCAAGGAAGAAACTTTGTTAATCACACATTGTTGGCCTGTCGGTTCGGACAAGTTCTTAGCCAAGCAACGTTCCTTTCCGAATCCATAGCAACTTGCGTCGCGCCTCGGCAATTGGCTGACTTACGAACGACAAAGGGGTCTGTATCAGTGGAACTGACAAACAATCACGTGGACTTTACAAACAGTGGTTTGATCTACACTTACATGCACAAATGTCCAAGTTCGCACTACTGTACAGACGGAAACATTCACGCTTGCCCTAATGGAACGATTTGTGAATCATCCGGTGGTACAAACTTTTCAGTTTGTGCGCCTGGAACATTCCAACCGAGACAAAGTCAAATGGCATGTTTACCTTGTCCTGTTGGCTTCTTTTGTCCCGATCATGGACTGTCCAAGCCAGTATTATGTCGAGCGGGAATGGTGTGTGACCAGCACGGGCTTCGTACCCCAGTGAAAGAATGTCCGTCAGGTCACTATTGTCGGAAAGGGACCAAGACAGCTGATATCCAAGATTTTCGCACGAATTTGGAGTATGCGATTGATAAGGAGACACAACTCGCAAGTTTTATCGAAAGCTCTCGCGTTTGGGCCTTTCTTCCACGTGAGCGACCTGCAATTGGTAGTCACCGTATTGAACACCCACCTAGTGAAATGAGCTGCGATTCCCGGTTATGTGTGCGCAATAGCACCATTCTTTTGGCTGAACGACCATATTCGTGTCCAATTGGCACATTCTGTCGACGTGGTGTCGCCATCGAGCAACCAGAGGCGAAGAATTACAGTACACCACAAAAGTGCTATCCAGGATTCTTTTGTCCTCGAGGCTCATCTACTCCAGAAGGCAAAGGACCGTGTCCCACAGGTCATTATTGTACCAATAATGTTGATGCAATAGTGTGCCCTGCTGGTCAGTACTGCCCTGGAGTTGGCAACCTCCGACCAAGAGATTGCTACCCAGGAACGTACAATCCGTTGCCAAAGCAGTCAAATTGTATGCTGTGCCCAACTGGTCATGTGTGTCCTCAAGCCAAGATGGTAGCACCTAAATTGTGTCCGGCGGGGTTTGTTTGTATCTCCGCTGGCCTTGCTGCACCCGTCCTGCTTTGCCCAGCAGGATATGTGTGTCGAGAGGGGACACGAACATTGAATCCGTTCGATGTCAATCCTTTTCGACCTATAGCATGTCAAAAGGGCACTTACTGTCTTGGTGGTGTCGCTCATAATACAACAATCGATTGGGTTCCTACTCGACCGGAAGGCGCTACAGCACCTCAGCAATGCACTGAAGGTACGTATTGCGATGAAGGCACTTCTAGTGTTTCCGGTACTGGGGTTTGTTATGCTGGTCACTATTGTCCTCCCGGGTCGAGTGCTCCAATACAAGCTCAAGTTGGAAGCTTTGCTGGGACCACTGGCTCTGTGGCCTCGACGATGTGCTTTCCAGGAACCTACACACCTCTAAAGGCTACAGTCAAATGTGAACTTTGCCCTGCAGGTCATAGCTGTACTGGGTATGGTACTTATATTCCGTCGCTGTGTCCTCGGGGATTTTATCGGTCGTTAGCTGATAGTATCACGTGTCGAGCTTGTCCGGAAGGCACATGGTCTCCCCACACGGGCTTGACCGATATTTCTTTGTGTGAAATTTGTCCTGCTGGACGAGTGTGCGGGACTTTGGCGATGTTTACAATGTCATCGAGTTTACCGTGCGCTGCTGGACACGTATGTGGGGAAGGAACCAATCGACGCACACAATTTGATCACTTGTGTCCAGCTGGTTACCATTGTTCATCTGCCACTTCAATCAGTCAACAGTACACAAATGTTTGTGAGAAGGGAAACATTTGTGTTCGTGGTACGAAAACAATCGAGAAGAACAAAGGCAAGTGTCCGGACGGCAAGTTCTGTCCACTTGGTACATCTAACAGCAGTAGTTTATACATAAACTGTCCGGCAAGCACGTGGTCAAGCTCAAACAAGGGTCAACTAGTAGACTGTGGCATCCGAGACGTTCCGATTTGTGATAAGCTACCAGAAAAGAGGTACTACCCTCAATTTAACTACGCTTTCCAAGGTAGTCAAGTCAAGTTTGACTCAACGGTGGAGACCAGTCGCACGGGAGAAGTAGAGGTCGTTAATGTGGTCTATCCAGTGAATGAGTCTGCGTCGGTGTCGTTCTGGGAGAATGACACGATTGACATTATCCGAGTATGCCCGCCATCAATAAGTCCTGCTGGTGGAGTCTTGCTCACTGTCATCGGCCGCAATTTCCAAAACACCAGCCACCTCGTGTGCAAATTTCTGCTACCAAAGCCACCGTTCTCTCATACGACGCCGGCCTTTTTTGCAAGTAGCACGCGAGTCACGTGTCGAGCTCCTCCATTCATTGGTAATACTAGTACAATGACGGGGACCGCATTCTCTCAAACTGTACAGGTGGGGGTCTCTAACTATGGAGTTCGCTTTTCCGCCACCACTGCACCATTTCGTTACGTGTCAGCAGAGGAGGCGACAATGCTTCATTTGAAAGAGCAAATGACGACATGCCTAAAGCGAGTCGAAGCTGAGGAGGAGTTTCGTAGTGATGATAAGGCATGGTTTGCACTTACAGGACTTGGGAAAGCGAAATTGTCCTTTGACTTTCGTCATCTTCCTGACGATCTCGTCTACGATGAACACTACAAGATTGCAATTTTTGTAAGGAATAGCACTTGTGATGACCAGACTTGCGACTCCCGTGGGGTAGTGCTTCCAAGCGGCCCTGACATTGAGACGTCTCCATGCCATCGGCCAGTGGAACTTCCGCGTTGGTTTCTATCTACAGCTGTCGACAAGAATGACTTGTTAAACCTGACACTACTTGCACTGGAAGATGTGATCTTCAAGGTGGAGATTCATGTCATGTACGGATTGTACGCCTCGACCGCACCTTTCTTTATCAACTCGACAGTTGTGAAGCTCAAAACACCGACGCGAAGCAACGTCACACAGGGGATTACGGCTGATACGCGACCTCTGTCACGTCCTATATCTTATGAAGCAAAGCTTGTGCCTCGCGACTACACCTTTCTCATTGCATACTTTGGAGGTGACGGAGACTATACGTCACCGCCACTGAACCTTCCGCCAAAATACGAAGCTTACGAGCGTGGGCGTGTGCTTTTATCACACAATGTTAGCAGTACTGCAAACAAAGTACCGCTGGTGACCGATCCTTACAAGGACGTTGTTACCGATACGTCGTATTGGTTGATGCCTTATGGATCGGCTTCAGTGACACATGAAAAAGTCCAAAAGTATCGGGAAACCTTTCAAGAAATGTACTTGGACCCGACGGACGCTACTGGCTCGCAGTATGTCTTCAAGTTTGACAAAATGTTGCTTTCGTATCTTCCTTTCTTCTCAAATTGTATGGAGTACGATTCATACGTACCTCTCTTCGATCTCTTTGAAAGTGACAAATGTCAGTTGCCAGCAGTGACGTCGGAGACGGGCGCTTATGGCCGCTCGTGGTGGCGTCGAAAATTTCCTCCACTTCCAAACCAGGATGACATTCGTCATGTTGGCCCACTTGATGTCGCTCAAGAGCCTACAGCTGACATTTGTATGATGGACATCCAGTGTCACTACGAAGAAAATCTACCGACGGCTGATGTGACTCCACGTTGGTTTGAACAGTCCAAAGGAACGGTTTTGTACTACATGCTACGCGAGCCAGCCACATTGGCAGATTACTTGCGCGGTGGCCAATATTACGACGAGATACTTGATGAATTCGGCTCGGACTATTTCATTCCTGTCACAGTCGACAGCTCTGCCGCTCAGTTACTGGAGGGGGACTGCTCGACGTTGTGTTATCCGCGGTCAGTCACACTTAATGTGGGCTACTACCAACTAGATGCGCATGTTAAACGTATTGTTTTGGCAACTCTTGTCTACGACAATTACGATCGAAACTCGTCAAATACCGAGTATACCTTTCGTGTCAATTTGTACGCACTTGACTACTTTGAGCTTGTCATCCAGTTTGCGTTCGAGAAGCAAGTGTTTGTTGGACTTTTCTTCGCGTTGGGGGGCATTATGACGGTGGGTGCCTTCATCTTTTGGGCTGTAGTTCGTGCCACATCATTTCTGCAATCACCGCCACGTTTTCGCTCCTGGACGGTGTTTGCTCTCATTGCTCCACCACCTTGTGTTGGTGTGGCGATGGCTTCAATACCTGTTTTCATAGTGGTTTTCAGCTTTTATATCTTGCTGAATAGTGGCAAGTACTTCTCTTCAAGTGGCTACTGGCTCATGGATAACATTGTACCTCATTACCTTGATACAAAAATTGATCCGGTTGCAGTAGAAGAAACTCGGAAAGGACGTATTGGAGTGTGTTTCTTCTTCCTCGGCCTCTATCTCATTGTGCTCGGGACTCGCATTTTTCTCCCTAAACCAATTGCTATCTCGGAGAAGGTCTTGGCTGAGCAAAATGACCATGAAGCTCAGGAACGCAGTGTATGGTGGCCAACTCAATGGAAGCGAGCCAATATGATCTTTACATCGATCATGCTTGGTCTGTTCCTAGTTCTCATGCTCGAGTTCTCCTTCTGGAGCTCGTTTGGTGACTACATGTTTTACGTTATTATAGCTCAAGAGATCGTCAATGCAATAATGGAAAGCTGGATCGAATCTCAGCTTAAGGAGGCATTGCTGATGGCGCCACTCGTTTCAGCACTTAATCTCATCGGAGGCATCATGACTTTTGGGGCCACCGATTTTCGTGACTTTGTGTTGGGTAATACGCTTGACTTTGGCATTATGATTCTAATGCGCGTGTACGTCGAAACAGTCACCGAAGCCATCACTGGTTTCTTCAAGGATGTTGGCCATTACATTTGGGCAAAAGTGAAAAGCGTTGGGCGTGGCGTGTTGCTCCTATTCCGGAGTCTTACACGCTCTTCAACTGCTGTGGTAGCGGAAAACACGGAGGACTTGAAGAAGAAAAGAGAAAACAAAGAAGAAGCAAAAGGAGACGGTGAAGATGGTGAAACAGTGGAGCCGATTATCGAGTTTTATGCGGAGTGTGCCATGGAGCGATTGGCACTCTTTTACCAGCCCGTGTTGATTCTCATCATGATGTTCTTTCGCGAAGAAGTCATGCTTCCGATCTTGTACAATATCCGCGAAAAGGACATGGAAATTTACCTCTGGTATTCTCTCATTATTCTACTGTTCCAGCTCGTGACGGAGGTCTTTGTGCTGAATGTCGTCGAGATTTTTCAAGGCTGGAAACTATATGATTACCTCGTGTATTGTCGCTACCGTTTCCTCCAACGTGAACAGCGCTGGAAAGGGCTTGAGCCGAATCTAGACGAGTGTATTGACGAAGGCCTTCGCACACTAGACCAAATGTGCTTCTCGTCGCAGTTTTTCATGATGTGCACCATTCACACCACCGGTATCGTGTTCTTTGTTGTAGGTATTGAAATCATGGCTCGAGCGAGCTACAACCTTTTTGGTGACCCAGCCATGCCACTGTTACTCGCTTTTGTACTTGCTTCTTCAGTTTTTACGCGCGAAGTGGTGCTCTTCTTGGCTATACGCTTTGACGTGTGGAAGATTAAGCACGAAAATACTGCTTGGCTTGCTCTCCCAGACGAAGAAGATGAATTTGGCGTACCCCATTGGGACGAGCTTGAAAAGATTAAAGGAGCTTCGCACGAGGCGTATATTATGAACCAACGTATCACGTCCGACACATTTCGCAACAAGTTCCTCAACTACAATCGCTCATGGCTCGTAAACCAATTGCCGTCAATTCTCACCCCACGCACCTTGCGCCGCGCAAGACCGTACTTGTTATCTCAATTCGCGAAAATCTTGGATAGTCTGAATCCGCAAGTCTCGGATGACGAAGATGAAGACGATGATGATAAACCGCGTTTTGGCCCAGTGACTTTGTCTGCTCCGTCACGCACCATAATTCGCTTCTGGCTGGCTCGAGCTCGGCGAGTTTTGCGTCTCAAGACTGTTGTGCAGCCGCTGATCCAGCAGGCCCGCAAGAGTGAGTGTGAAATGTGTCTCTCAAGAAGACAGCTGCAGATCGAAATGTCAATTCCAATTGAAGTGCTTGGTGACAAGTTTGAGCGTCAGAACCTCGCCGAGGAATTTGACGTTGTTGCCTGGAAAAACTTCTTTGCCAAGCACCAAAAGTTCAAAACACTTTGTCTCGATTGCGTTATTCACGCAAAAACTTTTAGTCAGCTTGGTGCTGTGCGCGGCTTTACTGGTCTTCGAAGTGATGACGACACTGGAGGGGTTGACGTTGCAACATCTCTAAATGCTGCAACCTACGCGCTACTACAGAAGTGGTATCACAAAGCTCAAGAACGCGTACTTGTTAAAAGTGGTACACGTGAACAACTAGTGGACGTGAGCGACGATGAAGGGGAAACGATGACGCATCGCTTGAAGTGGACCCATCAGCGGGTGAGGCTCAACGCTGCATCCACAGCACTAGCGCGAAAGTGGTTCGTTGTAGCTCGTCACAAGCTCCGAGAAGGCGGTCGTGCACGTGGCCAACTGCCAACTAATTCGACAGTTATTTATCCTCCCGTGCAAGGAGGAGCCACACGAATCCCAAAACCAGCCATGAAGATGGGTGCTGCTGGCGGACAGGTCACCAAAGCGTCCGAAATGCGTCGCAAGTGAGCTATTGCCCCAACACCAATGCAGCACCCACTAGGTCACGAACACATACGACGTGTAATCAAAATCGCATTCTTTCTATCCTGAAGGCAACTCCTGTAGCGGACCAAAGAGCCCGTTCAGCGTCTACGTGACCTTTTTGGCCAAGTTCTTCAAGCCGACTCCCAGACATGATAGTAGCACCGTCTTGGTCTCTGGGTCAGGTTTGATTTTGAACGTGATGTCGAAAAAATCGCGCAGATGACGCAGACACTCGATGCTGTGCAGCGTCAGCTTGCCGAAACGCACCTTCGCCACATCTTCGGGGCCCAGCGCCATGAGCAGCAGCGCCAGCGCTTGATTGGATGAGTCCACGCATCCTCCCTTGCTAATCTCTTCACAAAGAGCGTGTGAAGCTCGCGTCGCCACATCTTCCGGCAAATCACCCGGTTCTGCTGCAGCTTCTGCTCCCAACAAGATACCGGTAGTCGTCTCCGCCGTCAGACTGAGAGCAAAACCCGGCGAGTGTCCTGACTCCGAGCCCTTGTAATGATCCGAGTAAATGTAAACGTCTGGCACGAGTTTGTTAAACAGCCCGCGACTAGTCTCCACAATGCGATTGGACGTTTGCGGAGACATGCGTGTACTATACGCTACGCCACGCACGCGTTTGATAAATCCTTCATCCACTAAATACATTGCGCGTAGTTCTCTCACCTGTGGACACTGAAAGATAACTTGTCCTCCTCCAAGCGGTGGCGCGCCACGCTGCTTGACGACAAAGTCCAGTCCTTCTTCCAGCCCAAAGTGTCTCAACAATGGCAGCGTCGTGGCCTTAAACATGTCCACCGATAAGTCCATATGGTCGTTCGTGATACCGTTTAGCGTCGCATGTAGTGGAAGCTTGGCAAACGGTGCGAGCGCCGCCAGCACCTCGAGGAACCAGCCGATAGCACGTCCTGTACCACAGTCATGGACCACACGACCGCCTGATACGAGTCCTGGCTGGTACTTTAGCTTCGTTCCAGTCTCGTTGATCTCGAGGTGACTGCCGCTTGTTACGCGGTCCAAAAGTCGCAGCAGATTCGCCTCGAAGGGTGCCAATCCAGGATTCTCGTCCTCCGACCGGATGTCTTCGATAATCAGCGGGCGTCCACTAAGAGTTGCACAGACCAGACGCTGTCGAAAGTGCGCACATCCTTGAAACCGCAACAAACTGTTGGCACGCCGTCTCGGCGAGGAAGAGCGAGGAGCCATGCTTAGCTTAGCTGATTGATTCGATTGACTAATGGTGGTGGAACTCTATGATTGAGGCACAAAACTGGCACTAGTCTCTATTTTCAAATTGAAAAAGCACAAAAACATGCCCAATCCTACAAAATTGGGCATCCTTGCGATTCGTTGGTAGCATTTTCCGCTCCACGCTCGATGACAAAGTTATGCCGGATTGAAAACGTGGACGCGTCCCTGGCCCTCTATCTCCCTTTTGTAAAGCTCCAGCATGTCGATGGCCGCGCTTTATGCTGCTACCTTAGCACTGCGCGGTAAGG
>NQFO01005040.1:0-15830 GCA_003991265.1 Pseudoperonospora humuli | reverse complement strand
GCTTCCGAGTAGTCGCTTCTTTTAGTAAACGCTAAGAGACACGATAATGAACACTACTGCATTTGCATTGAACGGCTCAAGAGACTACAGTCCCATGAGCGCTGTGTTGAATCTAGATGCAACACGTCTTGGGTCTTTTCGACGATTTCCTATCTGTGTGAATCCTCGTCGATCGATCTTGTTGCACTCGGATTGCGTCTTGCAAACAGAAAAGAGTGGATGCACAAACCTTCTTACTCCTTACACGATTCATTCAGTCGGCACTGCTTTTCTTCTTGCCTGCTTTTCATATTCTAATTGACGACATAGTCACAGACGTCGTATACCTGGTACTTTGAATCTACATGCAACCACAGCTTACAAAAAGATGGAGTATTCATTCACTGAGCCCTGCTTCAGTAAGAATCAAAGTAATAAAGTGCAGTCGTATTGTTATCAAAACTCTTCAATTAGTCGGTGTGGTGAAGATACTAAAATTCATCAATGCGTTCCCGTACGGATTGCCTCGGCAAGACACTCCCATGAATCGGCGGTCGATCATGCGATCTACAAAAAAGACCCGGAAAGGTGTGAAATGACGGCATTCCACCCACAGCTGGCGAGGATTCGCATAGACCACTCATCATATCGAGTACTAATCGCGCACTCCATACCTCTTGAAATATCCCACATCTATCATAGTTTGCTTTGCAGAAGAAAGAAGGCCAGGATCGCAATGCCAAGAGCGTTCGAACATTTCTCGCAACCGATAAGGTGTATAGCTGTCTAAAGTGGGGCGCACCCCATGCAAAACAGCCTCAATTATTCGACTGTGAGCTCCGTAGCTTGTCAGCGCTAGGGTATGAGATATCCCACAAAACACTTGACACACGTCATAATCGTTGAATCTCCTAGCTTGACAACCCCTTCCAGCTTTCCATTAGGTGTCAATACCAAGATGCTTAAGATACTTGAAACGAAGGTCGTGCGAAGAACGAGCACGAGGCGATACCAGCACCTGCTTTTGTGAAAGCGCGAGCGTCGGCACATACGACGTCGTACTGGAGCTGCAGCTCAATGGAGGTGAGGGGCTGCGTCGAGACTCTGCAGCCGACTCGGCAGCTTTCCGCTGTTGGGCTTCCATAGTACGTTGCCGAGCCTCCTCACGCGCCATGCCCTCGTTCTCAAGATACTCGTTTTCCAGCTGGGCCTCGTACTCGCGTTCCATCTCGTCGTATACTGCGTCCAGGTTTCGTTCCACCATCGCAACAAATTCAGCGCGTGTCGGCCACATACAGTCGCGTTGTCGCTTCGAATAGTCACGGTGCAATGGAATGTAAAACAGCTCAGCCTCTTCATTAAACTGCACTCCTTTCTTCGGTGGGTGGGGCTCGCTGCTGTCACCGACAATTGACATAGAGTGTTGTGATAGTGACGATCGCAATTGTCGTGCACTGGCAGTACGTCCCTTGTCTTTGCCTTCAGTACCCACAGCCGTCATTGGTGCGTACCAACTCGCAATGAATTGGAAGAAACCTTTAGCACCTTGCTCATTTTTAGAGTCAACGTCGTTAAGTCGTATCTTCAAGCCATCACGGCGTTCCTTCTTGTGTCCTGTACTCTTTTCCAAGTCACTGCGCGATAGACTAAAACCTAATTGGCTCCAATATTGCCTTCGAATCGCTGCTGAGTCCTTTCGAAGCAAAGGGACTGCCGGCGCGAAGACGGTGTCGTTCACTGAACCTACTGCAGCTGGTGATGACGTCGCTGTATGTCGTCTTTCTCTAGCGCTACTAAGTCGATCATGATTAACGGATGAGCCGCTTCCTGTAGACATATCACATACGTGGACTACAGGAGAGCTGCCACTGCGGCGGGTACGCACCATCATCGGACTGGACATCAACGGGAGACTCTCTGCATCGCGACTGACGCCGTTAAGCGGCGCATTCTTACCATTAGTTTTATTTTTCAGATTTCGACGTGAGCGTCTTCGTCTTTTTTCATCCTCAACGACCATGTCGTCTACTGGGCACACTCGCAGTCGTGAGGTCATTGGTTTGACCAGAAAGCGACTCGCAGCTTCTTGTTCAGCGTCTTGTTGCTTGTCTTGCTGCTCGTCATTATTGTCCGTGTCGCCATCATCGTCTGACGACAGAATGTGCGCGCCGTAGTCATCGTCCAAGGCATCAACACTTGAGTCCGAGCTGGAGCGGGAGCGACTGCTGCTGCTCATAGGAACTGTAATAGCAACTGAGGAGAAAATATAATTCTTCCGATGAAAAATTAAGTCTGAAAGCCAGCGGGTTTATTTTTAGGATTACGATTTCATACTATTTAGGATTGCTATCAATCGTGCAGCGTATCGTCCAGGTTTGGTCCTAGGCGTTTCTTAAACTTTTGCAGAGTATCCTTAGCCATTGCCACCACCTGTCTTCCGCTGCTAGTTGCCTTGCGTGCAAACAGGGTATTTCGTAGACGAAAGCGTCTAGCGGCACTGCGAGCAGAGCTTGCTCATCTTTTAGAATCGTCCATAAAGACCACCGTCGTGTGCTTTGGCAAAGTCTGCTGTAATCCATAGATCGGACGGGCGCGTGTCTTTGGATGCCGTCGCGCAGACTCCAGTCTCCGTATGTCAGATCATTGTCTGCGACTTCACTCAATGTGTAAAGAGCTCGGCATATACTCCTGCCAAAATCCTTTTCATAGAGTAATTAATTACATGTACTTGCATATTCAGAAGTAGTGGGGGGACAGCCTGTTAACCATGTGCTAACGTCTGCAGGTACACAAATTCCGATTTGTGCTACTAAATTTAGATGCTCCGGAGCTTTACCGGTATATGTCAAGTTGATAAAGTACGCGCATGGAACCCTTCAAAAAGTCGATAAAGAAAATCGTAGATATGAGACTGGATATTCTAGGTGACATTGTCACTGCTCCCTATAATAAATGTGTTCTATCAAGAGCATAATTGATCAAAGGCATAAGGATGGAAAAGGTCGATATGCAAGCAAAAAGACCACCTCGTCCAAGTGTACGAAATGGTCGGGAGTTGATCAAAGATTTTGTGCAAGAAGCCGAGCAGCGACGAATGGCGTATCGGTAAGACAAGTGTAATTTTTTCAATCATAGTCGTAAGTTAATTCATGCTCGAATGTCATCAGTTATGCTCGGGCTGGAAGGGGACTTACGCCACGCCCTCCAGGATGCCGACGTGAGAACACTTCATTTCGACTGCATACGCAAATGACCGAGAAACATTCGGAAGACAATCGGCTGGAAACCCGGTCGAAGTTGAATCGATGCAATCAAGACGAAGATCAAGACATGGCGGCGATAGTTGAAGGACTCTTTACCAAGAAGAACGTCAGTTGGAAGCAACAGAGCTTGCTGTCCCCTGGGACGCTTCCTGCTGCTGCTGCAGTGGCATCAGCTCGATCGAATGTGAACAACAAATCGATATTCGCACTTACGCGACGTAAACTTCAAATGGAAAATGTCAACTCAAGTGATAGCCATTACCGTTCACCTGCAAACGTGCTAGTGAGTCCGGTAATTGCTCTATCGTCAATACATCATCTCGGTCAAGATTCAAGGGCAAACAATTTGGCTGCAAGACTTGACGCCATTTTACGTAGCTCACCTCGGATGCGACGCAAGGCTGCGCTTCAGCCTCAGCCTAATGACACGGGCCAGCCCAGTTTGTTGACACCACGTTTACTTGAGACCCATCGAGCTCGAATATCGTCTTCCCTTTACAACAATCATCAGGAAGCTATTGGCATATTCTCCGGTAACCCAAACGAGAAGCACATTCGAAAATATGGCGATTGCTTCAATAACGAAGAACTGACCAAGAAAGAAAGACAGATCATGGCAACCTTTGAACAATGTACGTGCCGTAGTTTGGCATAATCTTGCGTCGTGTACTAGGCAACGAAGTGATCTTGTGAACTATGCAAATGATGATAGTTGCTCGAATATGGCGTGAGCGGAAGCTGCGTTCAAAGCCAACTGCTCTCAATCTTGTCCGTGATAGTACACATCCAAGCAACATGGTGAGTTCCATTCATGGAAATAAGGGCACAAGTGGACGCTATGGTAGCAACGTGCGACGTGAGGTTGATGCTCAGTCTTTTAACGTAGCACGTATCCTGAGCCAGCGAACGATTGAGGATGTGCCTGCACTCAAGTTTTTCGACGAAGGTGAGGTCCTTACTCTTGTTCAACAAGCATCTAAACTAGCTCTTGAACCTCCCGCTGTAAAACGAACGAGGTTGCTGGAAGGTGAAGACGAAAGAGAGTCCTCGCTTAGCCTTGCTGTTTCATCAAAATCTTCGACGAAAAGTATTGGAGACTTGATGAGACCGTCATCGACGCTCAAAAGCAGTACATTGAGAACGTCATCTCCCCGACAAGCACCACCTCGAGGAGTTTGCTACACGCTTGACACTTCTGGACGCCGGCGTATTAAAGATGCTCCAGTTTCAACAAGCCGAGGAGGCTCCCATACATCTCAAAAACACAAAAAAGCCGAAGTGATTTCTTTCGAAAAAGCTACGAGCATAACTTTCCGGCGCAAGTACGTATTGTTGATACCTTGATCTGCTACGGAGAAGCTAAGCATGTGCATTCATTTGTTACAACAGAATGATCCGACGTGTGAAGATTAAACACCAAGCAATTAGCAGACGTGCGGATGACTTTCGAAGATCCAAGAGCGCCCTAACAGCAAAACTTGGGTCTCAATTAGGTCATGCAAACAGTGTCAACTAAGACTTGTGCTTCGATCTGACTGTGTCATTTGTGTGTTGACACCAATAGCTCTTCGCCAGGCGGAAGGTGAGCGAATGTTCAGTAAACGACTATCGCTCCTGCTTTCTAGTGACGCAGAGTTACCGCTACACATGATCACGAAAGAATTAACTTTGGCCAGATTGCGATTCAAAAAGGCAAATTTGCAAGCCAGTTGTCGGACGTTGCAAGTACTGGGTGCCGCGCTGCATCATATTGAGACGGCAGGTGAGGCCAGTGGCGTCGAAGTATCATCGGGCGAGCAACATTTCCTCGAATTACTACGCTGCGCCGTTGAAGGCGACCACGCGTTGACACAACTGCTTATCGACGGAATATTTGGTCAATTTAGCTCTGAGAAGCGTCAAGAGCCTGTCATTGCGGCAAGTACTTGATCATCTGCTCTGTTTGTCGGTCTGTGTGCATTCTAAACAGGTTGTCATCATTTCCTTATAGAATCTACTTGGGTTGCTGGAGAGTGCATTTTCAGAAGAAACAAAGCCTTCTCAAGTTTTCTTAGACCCGTAGATCAGATTAGACCAAAAGTTCCTGAATGTGTAATCCTTTCATCAACAAACTGTCGATTACTTGTTGCTCAGTCCTGCTTACAACGCGGTCCTGCTAGTTCCAGCCTCCATTTGCGTGGCATCGGGTGCTGCGCGCTGGCGCAGATCAGTACTCGAAAGATTTTTACCTGAGGGTGGTGACGCGGGTCCTGGACAGGCAGGGCTTGTGGTTACGGGACTGGAACTTTTGCGATCGCGCAGATCATCCGGCTCCCACAAAAGGCCGCCATCTTCATTGTTCTCCACGGACGGCGACATGTCAGTGTGTTGGAAACGATAAGCTACCACGCCCACAGTAACAATGGCAATCGTGGCTGCAACTACGCTACCGACTACAACAAACCATATTGGCCAGCTTAGCTTGGACATCACGTAGTCGTCACTTTTGGCAAACTGCACACTAGCGTCGAACTGCAGGTACACGCCTTCACACGTACTATTGGGCTGGTTTCGCGTCTGAATCACATAGCACGGTTTAATTGCCGTGCTGTTTGTCTGCTTCGTCATCAAAGCTACCGCCTCCGATGACCAAGGCACTGAGTAGAGGAAAGTTCCAGCTTTTGTATCACTCGCACGAGAGCCGTCCGCGACAAAATGGTACACGGTATCTCCATCAGATTTACTGAGCGTCACACTCTTTGATGGATCATAAACAGGCGAGTTGGTCTTCCACACGGCCAACAAGTGTCCACATTGCACAAGACCACTCTGATGGAACATCCTCACCGCCAGACAGTCCGTGGACTGGCATTTGATGCCCTGCTTGAAGTAAATCCAGTCACTTGCCACGTTAGATGCGCTGAGTGTTGTAAGGCCTTGGTCGATCGCGCACTGCTTGAAGCGTCTGGACAGCGTCACGTTTCCAAGACAGCGACGTCGGTTCCGTGCCTGGAATATGTTCGCACAACCCACGACAGTGCTCACGCACTCACGATCGACAGCACATTCGCACTCGTTGTCATTACAGAAAACGTCGTCGATTTGGATATTTCCTGTGATGTCACAGACGTCTACACTGTTGCTCGAGTTGCTGCAGTCCTTGGCCAAATACGCGCACGAGCTACATTCGGATGCGTTCGCGACCTCCGTTAGAGTCGAAATCAATACCAAGAGCGATACGACTGACGCCAAATTATAGACCATCGTCTTGTACATTGAATGAGCAATCGGACGTCCAACCGCAAGACCTGTAGCGACCATACCAAGCTATGAAGCACGATGTATCCTCGTGCACTTCGGCGTTCTGATGCTGAAAACTCTGAAATGATTGTTGGTGTGGTAGACACAGTGGTTTCAAGCTCGAGGATTGAAACATGAGTGCCCGCGCGGGCTACCGACGCCGTGACGCGAACGCTTCGGACGCGATTGCAGCGATCCTCCACCCAGACGAGGGATACCGGTATGCTCTATCCATTGTGGCACTTGTTGTGGCACATTGTGTCTCGATTGAAGCTTTTTCTAGTGTCAAAACGCGTTTATTGACGTCGTATTCTACTCTTTTGATGGTGAACGTTGAATGCAGCGAGAAACAGCAGCGAAGAGGTGTGATACCTAAAGACTTTGCACGAGAAAACAAGCTTCGAGTCAAGAAATTACAGGCGGAGAACCGTGAGCGACGACGTCGAGAGGTGCAAGGACGACGCAATACAAGTTTTTGGATGTGATACTAACTGTGCGTTGGATGTGATGATTGGTGGATTGATGATAGGAAGCAGAGCAGCAAAAGGAGTTCAAGCTGACGAGATTTAAGACCGTACGCCCGCGGGTGTTTCGGGAGGTCGAGGTACAATTACAAGATCACGTACCGCCTATCTATTCTATTGACTGTTGCCACTGACATGTCGACGGTTCTTTGTGTGATGCTTGGTGTATGTAGTCCGGAGAGCGTGTTAAAAAGCACGAGTTCTTGCGTGGTGGTGGACAATCGTCGTCTTCTTGCGCATCAAGGCCAGAGTCCGTGTCTTCCTCTTTACGAACGCCTTCTGCCCCTCGAAGCGAGTCTAGCTCGATGATTGAACCGCAATCTCCGTCGTATTCGACAACAAGCAGTTCTAGCAGCAATCGTTGTGCTCGTCGGAAAGCACCAGTTCCTTCACTAGTCGAACTGGAGCGAAGAGATGAGGAATTGGCAAAGATGGTAAGATCTCGTCTGCGTTGGGATATGCGATCGTTTTGTTTATCTGTGTGCGCTCGTTTGTAGACTAAAAAGGAACACATCGACTTTGTTAACGCCAATGCATGGGAAGTTATTAAAAAGACGCATCCCGCACGCACCGAGGAGCGAGCTCCGCGGCCTGTTAATCCAAGTTATGGACGCATTCCTCGATATTTGCTAGCACGCAAGGAACAATGGGCACGAGAGGAAGAAGAGCGAAGAAGAAATGCACCCGACCCGGACTGTCCACCAGGCATGGTGCCACTTGACGAAGATGAACGCGTGCGCACGCTACATGTACTACGAAAATCCCTGACGGAGGCTCAGTTACGCATGAATACGCTGCCACTGCGCATCGAGACTCTGAACCAAATTCGACGAAAAAACGAGTTTGAAACGAAGCTGCAGGAGATCGAAGACGCCATCAAGGTCTTTGATCGCACCAAAGTCTATGTGGCTGCACCGCTTACTAGTGATTCACAGACAAACCGCGAACGTACGGCAAGCATTGCTGCATAACATTTTCGGTCCAGAACTAAGTGTATGTAGGAGCACTTTAAGCGTAACACGGGAGTTCTGTGACCTAGCTCATCGAGAAGAGAAAAGTCTCCACGTCCTCAGTGTCAAGCTCGTTGAATTCTTCTTCACTAATCACCGATAGCATCTTGGACTTGCGCTTGAGATTGTAGCGGTGCCATTCGGAACGAAAATGCTCACGATACTTGCTCACATCAGCACTAAAGTCGCCACCACACGTACTGCAAGGCCGTGTTTTCTTCGCCTCACTAGCCACTGTCGTTGCTGTCATTGGCGCAGGCGTAACAGCAGCAGCAAGATTACTTGATAGACCAAGACGTTCTGTCTTTTGCGAAATTTCGTCATCGATCGTGTGTTCTCCCTCCTGATGGCTTTTCAGATCAATCACTTCTAGTGAACCTTGGCCAGCAGTGTGTTCTTGCACGAGCGAGTGGACGATACGGTATGACCCTGGCGTAATAAGCACTGTCATCCGTACTGTCTCACTCCCAGTCTGCTCAACGATTGCCGCTCCTTCCTTCAGCAGCTCCGTCTTGATCGCTTGGACACCACAGGCCGGCGTTGTAATCAGAATCTTCATCTTTGCACGTGCTAGTGGAATATGCTCCGGCAATTTTTTGATCAATTCCAGTGCCTGTTGCTTAGCACTTCGATTCGGAATGACAGCGTAGTGAATCTCCTTCATCACACGCTCAATCACAGTGTACGGATATGGACGGTTGGACGTGGGGTTCACACACTTGTCTGCGACTATTGTAGCAATATCTCGGTATGTACTGCAGTACGAAAGAGACGATTCGACAAAAAAACGTTAGTGAACTACTTTCAGCATCGACAGAGAAGCTGGCGCGGCGCTTACTTTTCGACAAGAGCTTTGCGCTCGCCTTCGGAAACCTGCAGCTCTCCATGATCAAGAATATATCGGCACGCTTGCTCCTCACTCTGAACGTTGAAGGCCTTGGACCAATCGCTCTTCTTGGCGAATTTACCCTTTGAAACATTCTCATACACCTTGGCGATCTGCAGCACCTCGTCGATGTCCTCCTCGACACCGTTGCGCCAATTAAACACCTTGTTCTTGTAGCATGCGATCTCAAAGCGTTTACCTCCCTTGCGCATACGCACTACAGCCACGTTAGTAAGCACGATCTTGCCCACAGGCTGACTAATGCGTCCACCACTCATGCTAACGACTTGCACTCTCACAAGAACAGCTAGAACTTTGTATGGCTTATTTTGTGTCGTGCAATCCCGTATATGTTGGAAAAATAACATTAGAATGCGTTTCATAAGTAAGATTGTTTTCTATTTTCAAAGCGAAATGCAACACAGAGTTGGGAAATAGGAGTGATGGTCAATTCGGAGTATAGAATGTATAGAAAGGCAAAAGTAGACACATCACTGCGAAATGCAGGGTTTTCTCAGCAAATTGTTGACGAGGTAGTAATCTCGTGAAAGCAAGTGCTCTAGTAGCGACATGACGGAAGCGCAGCAGATGCGAGACGACCTGACGCTGGATCGTGCCGATGGAATCCACCGCAGGTGAACCATTGTCAAAGCAACATAATGGCGCCTTACGTGTGACTGCTCTGGAGTTTCCGATTACGGTCGAAAGCAAAACAAAAAAAAGTGAGAGGAGAGTCGGGGCGCTCTCGCTGTTTCCTGTTTCCACAGCGCACACGAGAGCGCACACCAAGATCAACGGATCCGCTCTGGCTGGCTTTTACTCCATTCCACCTGACAAACTTCTCATACGATTAATAGCTGAGCCTTCGTAACTTCACCGCTGATATCTTTCCCGCACATCTAGGAGTGAGTCAAGAGCTACAATGGAATCTTGTGGGCGTATCGCTATCGACGATCCGATACGTTTTTGATATCTTTCAGCTTGAAAGCAGACGTCCCGAGTGGTGCTTCCGAAAGCGCGTTCTTGAAGTTGCCAGCGAAGAAAAGTATGAGCACGCTAGTCGCCACTTTGTGAACCAAAAAAGCAACAAGCGATGAATACAGCGCGTCGGTTCTGTTGCTCCGACTAAAGACGGAGAGCAGAAGAAATTGAACACGAAGTCTTTCACCCTGCGTTTCTTCTTGGATACGTGGCAAACGTCGTCATTGGACTAGATCCCGGGATACAGATGCTGTGTGCTGCTGTGCGAGAAGCGCTTTGTCCACAGTGAAAGAGGCAGAGATGTAGGCCATGGAGGAAACAAAAAAGGAGAAGAGGGATCGTCCGCGCTAGATTTGTGGACCCAAGCTGCAATATCATGCAAGCCACAACGTGCGAGATCCGTCATATGGGTCAGGTTCAGCCGATTCCGGCGTGGAACGAGGGCTTAGAAAAACAGCATCCAGAGTACGCCAGAATCATTGCAGTGACGCAGCCATCAAGACCGCAAGCTACTCGACACATCTGAAGCTCTAGCAGTAAACGCGGATTTTCTGCTAAAAGAGCGGACTGGCTGTTCTTCAAGTGGTATTGCTTTTGAAAACGAATGGCAGTCGATGCGATAGCGAATCACATCGCTCCAACGATGAGAAGACACGTGTGGCGTTCGAAGACTGGAGCAGACGCGACGGCATGAAAGGGCACGCGCCAAGTCCGGTGAAAGGGTTGAAACAGGGCGCAGAAGCATGCGACGGTGGTTACCATGGACGACTTCTGGACGAGTTGGCTCTGCTCGCACTGCCACTAGATGCTTTCATACGTAGAATGTGTTGAGAGTACGAAGCTGGCGACGAAGAGAAGGTGTGGTACGTGCACATCGCAGGCAACGAAGTACGTGGGTACTCAGGTCACAACCCACCAACATGTTGGAGCTGCTCACGAGGAAGGTACTCGGCTAGAGACGGATTGAGGTTTTTGAAAGGACGTGATTTCGTCGTTGATTCTCGTGTCGACCCAGGTTAGTCCTCGATATCGAGCATTAGAACTCGTCATATATTAATAGAATCTGAAAGGCACTGAAGCTCCCTTCACGTGCGCTTCTTTCGAACACGGATGGTCACACATCCCTATATGCTAAAGTGAGCTTTCGTAATTTCTTACTCTCTTATTCAAGCTGGCGTTACACTTCTTCTTTATTATATGTCGTAGTACATGTTACGTACTGTACCGTTGAGTGAGCTTTCTGTGACACAAAATGCGACGCTTCGCCCAGATCAAATGTCTGCGAGATGTCTCGCCGCATCACGAGCAGGATCACCAGCGTACTACAGAACTGAACAGAATCCGAGAATAACAGTGTCAGTGCGTTAAGCCGCTAAGAACTGATCATCACGCGTTGATCGTGCTATCATAAGCTCATCGTAGCCTTCAGTGCTGGCTGGACTGTGGTCAAACTACTTACCGTGTTAGTCATAAAAGTGACCTGCATAGCCGCGCCAATTGAACCTGGAAGTATGATGGTGCAATACGAGGAGCTCGCACTGTGGTTTCCTCGGCCTTGGATGATTATGGCACATGTATCTCTTCAATGTTTTCAGGTGGCAATAAGTAATTTGGCCTCTTTGTTATTTCATTCTAGCCTTCACAATGCGCCGACACCCGTTGAGAATTCGGTGCGAAGCCAGGATAGTTTTCGTACATTTTTCGCATCAAACGACACATCCCAAGCTAGAAACAAGGGGGTACCGACTTGATGTAGGACCTCGCTCTAATGGCACTTAGCTTTGCGCGCCGACGCCAGCGCTCAACGCTGCGCTGGTGCATCGCATGGGAATTGCATTGCTTCCTTCGATTGGATGAAGTTGATTGATCAGGCTACGGACAGGCGAAAATGTCGCAATCAAACATTGTAGCTTCGCCATTCGGAGTATGTAGTGGACCCTAGGCTCCCGCTATCCCATGATCGAACGCTGCATGGCCGATACATGAGTTGTCCACGCTCGAATATCGCATTGTCAGTGGTGCATCTTTTTGGCACTTAGACGTAATTTCCGACCTTTATGTGCTCCATCTGATAGGTGCCATTGCGAATAAGGACAGCTGTCGTCAAACGCAGTACCTGCAAGACGGCTCACCGTTGCCTTCGAGCGGTCAGGTACCAATGACAAATCAAGAGAAAGAAGTTCAAGCTATGGCGATAGGATTCTCTCTTGCCACTGGCCGACCCGAAAGCGACGCTACAAACGCTCTGTTGTGTAGTTGCGCCACTTAGGTGCGACGTGTGTCGCTGATGCCAGCGATAGGGCATATGGTTTTTGTATGTGGGCGTTTCATCTTTTGTGCCGTCCAATCGTTGTAGCCAGCGCACCCAGCACCATGCACTCATTGTGCCATTTACCAACAAGCGACCTAAACCATTCCGTTCTTCACCCCCATCACAAACGTCTCTACCCCCATCTCTATCCAGATGAGCTTCTCGTGCGTCGTACCCGTTTCACCCGTCGCAGCGCTCAAGAGGCCGCGCAGCGCTGACGACGACCTGCGCCTCCTCAAAAGCAGTAAACATGCTAACGATGCGTCGCCGCACTCGCACTCGCCTCGTGCCGTGGCTGCTGCCGTCCTGGCCCAGCGTCAGCGCCAGCGCCAGCGTCAAATTCTACATCACCAGATGCAGCAGCAACAGCACCACGAGGTAGTTTCGCCGTTCGCGCTGGCCTGCGGCAACATTCGCTACGCAATCACCTTTATCCAGAACTCACGTCGCCACGCGCTGGCGCTGTGTCTGCAGAACCAGTGGGAGCGCGCACTTACCGTGCTTGAGAAAATTGAGCGTGCCAACGACAAAATCTCGCGACAGCGCCGCATTAAAGTGCGCGAGCAGGCTAACGCCAACCCTGATCGCGTGTTTGACGCTCTAGCCATGCCTGCTCAGCAGCCGCAGGTGTTCTCGGCCGTCAGGCGTATTAAGCCCAAGAGAAATGTGCGCTTCAGCGACGAAGTGCAAGTCGCCGTAACTGAAATGGTTGATCGCTCGCCCACCCCTATGCCCATGCTAATGCGTGATGAGATTCTAGTGCTGCGCGCGTCGCGTCCGATCCCACTGCGTAACTTCTCCGAGTTCTGGAGTTCTTCGTCGTAGTCCGTACCTAGATAGCATCATTATTTATTGCAATTACACAACTCTATTTGTTTCACTCACACAAGTCTATCTACGTCGAGTGGCTGCGTTTATGGCGTTGCTCATTTGTTGTGGGCGTCAATTTCAGCGTCCAATACCTTTGTCGTCCACGCTTGTATACGCGGTATAGCGTATTTGTAGCCAACTTCAAAAACCTCTTGCATCTTGGTGAACTTAAGCGACTTGGTTTCTCTCCCGTTGATCATTAAACGCAACCACATGACGTTCCACGTGGCGCCGTCCCCACACGAGGGTTTCGTGTCTGTTGCAAGCTCAGGCCTCCGTCTCAGATCAATGTGGTAGTAGTACAAAGCCGCTGCTGCAATCCTTAATCGCGGACGTGTTGTCTAGACTTTTTACCAATCAGCAAGAAGGTAGAGGACTAAGATGGAGGAAGCGAAAAGCCTGCTACGTCGCGAACCTAAAGGAGTCTGTAGGGATAATACATGGACATCCAATCACTCTTCTATTTGCACCACCCAACGCATATCACGATCTCAGCTCAAGCCAAACGATGACGAAGATGGAACTACAGCATCAGAATGAGCACAGAAAGAAGTCTGCTGATACCATCAAGGAGGATACTTTCAAGCAGGGCAAGGGCTGTTCTAGCGTCACGTATTGTCTAAACACGATCTGCCGCGACCCTCTTCTTCAACACGTGATCCAGCGCAGCGCTCATACGCTGGAATAGATCCAGATGGAGATATGGCATCTGGCCAATCTCTACATCCTTCGGTGTCTGGAGAACAGTCTCTTTCTGCCTGACTACACCGACAAGATCTTCTTTGACTGATCTCGTTTAGTGCTCGGGCGTGGTGTCAACTCCTCAGACGCATTTCATTGCAGAGAACAATCCCAATTTGTGGAAGTATTCGTGTGTATCAGTCACAGAGTGTACAACACGGACTCGTAAGAGTCTCCAATCTCACCGGAACCCCTCAACTCAAACAAGAAGTTCGTGAGCAGATGGTGGTAAGTGATAACTCGTAAGCATTTTGAGAGACGGCTCTGGCTTTAGATACGGATCACTTATGTAGGGCTCTCACCAAGAAGCAAGCAAAAATAGGAGAAAGAAAAGCCTCGTGAATGTGACCATGCGTGCGTGCAAGATAACCGACGAGGCAGATATGATGGAAGCGTTGCAGATGCGAGACATTCTGACGCCAGATGGCACCGCACAGTAAATTTCGTGGGCAAATCGTATTCAAGAAAACTGTCTGACATTTTACCCTCGACTCCAGTGGAAGTTGCAGAGGGCAGTTGAGACGAGGATGGCGGAGAGGCCTGACGAGAAGAGAGTTCGGATGCTCTCGCTGTTTTCTGTGTCTATGACGTACACGAGAGCGCACATTAAGCTCAATACAGCTACACTGTATGGGTTTATGTGCGTATCGAGAAGCGAGTCGAGGATTACAACTGGAACCTGCTTGGCGTATCGCTGTCATTGAAGTCGCTTTAGGAGAATCAGTGGATAGTGATCAGTGGATAGTGATGCGCCACGCTTTTGATATCTCTCAGTTGGAGACCAGACGTTCAGAGAGCGGTGCTGCCATGAAGAGCGAGCTCGTAGAGATGACGGTAGAGGAGAAGCATCAGTACGCTAGTCGCCTCTTTGTCAATCAAGTAACGAGCGACGGATACAGTGCGTCAGTTTTGTTGTTTTGACCACAGACGGAGGGCGAGAAGAGGTCGAATTAGAAGTCTGTCGAGTGTTCAATGGTTACTCCTGGATACACGCTAGACGTCGTCATCAGCTAGACCACGGGATATGGGTGCTGTGTACTGCTGCGAGAGAGGTCCGTTGTCCGCAACAAGAGAGGCGCCGCGAAAGAAGGCAAACGAAGAGGACGAGGAAGAAGAAGAAGAAGAAGGAGGATCGCTTGGTGTAGATGCGTCAATCCTCGTCTCTAAAGGGTGTATATAACAAGTGCGACATCGTGCAAGTGACTTCGAAGAAGTACCGTAACATGACTGGCTTCAAGCGATTTACTCCTTGGAATGAGGGCCCGAAGAAACGGCACTCAGCATACGAGACGATCCTTGCAGAGATGCCGTCGTTCAAGACTGCCAGCTATGGGACGTACCTGGTGCGGCTGCAGTACTTCTGGAGCAGCGTCGGGTTTCTGCTGAACTTCAGCGTGTATCAGCCGCTTCTGAAGTGGAAGCTCTTTCGAAAGTGCATGGCTCGTGTGGCGGTCAATGTGATCGCGAAGTGTATTGCTCCGACGACAAACATGACGACTTGCGCGGTGTTCGGGGGCTGAAGTAAGCGCGATAGCATCAAAAGATCTGCGTCCAGTCCGGTGAAAGAGCTGGTACGGGCGTCGTGGAAGCGCGCAATGATGGTGTTGATGGACGAGTTTATGACGATCAAGCTCTACTCGCAGTGCTATCAGACAATTTTGTCGGTAAAATATCCAGCATCTACGCATGACAAGAAACTGCGGAAGAAGAAGACACGCGAGGGTGTGGCGGTGGCGGTGAAGATGGGTGTGGCTGTGGCTGGGGGTCATTCTGAAAAGCCGAAGAAATGCTACGGAGTGTTCCACTGCAACCACGCAGAGTGCAGTACTGGAACCGCAACGTGAACACGGCCATCAACGTATCAATATGCTGGCGCTGCTCAAGAGCGAGCTATGCGGGAGGAGGGACACATGGAGGCGTTTGGAAGGGCGGACGCGTATAGGACAGCAGAACGTAGGAAGAAAGTGTTCACGAGAAAGTGTTGAC
>NQFO01005037.1:0-14219 GCA_003991265.1 Pseudoperonospora humuli | reverse complement strand
GACTGTTGTTGTGACGGCGGTGTATACTATGTCGATCGATAATGGCTTCGTCGCATCAAAAAACGTGTATATCTGTGTGTGTATATATATCTGTGTGTGTGTGCTTGTCGGTTGAGCGAGGCGAGACGAAAAGGCCATCGCAACAGTGCACAAATGAAGTGTGTCTACCGTGTGTGTATGTATCGTATACCGCTGTATGATGGTACATGGTGGTGGAGTGTAGTCTGATGGGTAGTCGATACGACTACAGATATATGTTGAAGCGAAGAGTAACGACGTTGTCTGGTGGTGGGAAGCTCGTTTCGCTTGCTAGAAGACGGTCAAGTTTGCAGGGCGGTGTGGGTGATCTAGTGAATGGTCCTACAACCGAATGGACGAACGGTTGAGGCGATAGACTCCAAGTCGGTTGGGATGACCCGCGTGAATTCAAGTCTCACGGCTGCCGATCTTTTGACGCATGAATGGCCTCATTATGTGTGCGTCGTCTTCGTATATGTGCGTCGTCTGTTTCCCGCTTTGTCAATGTAGAAGACTTGCTACTGGAACTGGAACTGGTACACGTACTACTGATACTGATACTGCTGTTGTCACTGCTGTTGTGACTGTTGTTGTGACGGCGGTGTATACTATGTCGATCGATAATGGCTTCGTCGCATCAAAAAACGTGTATATCTGTGTGTGTATATATATCTGTGTGTGTGTGCTTGTCGGTTGAGCGAGGCGAGACGAAAAGGCCATCGCAACAGTGCACAAATGAAGTGTGTCTACCGTGTGTGTGTATGTATCGTATACCGCTGTATGATGGTACATGGTGGTGGAGTGTAGTCTAATGGGTAGTCGATATGACTACAGATATATGTTGAAGCGAAGAGTAACGACGTTGTCTGGTGGTGGGAAGCTCGTTTCGCATCTAAAATGTTTGCAAAATGAGTCATCGTCACTGGCGCTAGGACTAAGGTCTGGCCGCTGCAATCACAGCTTCAATGCATATACTGTGGTTCTGAAGTAGCAATATACTGATATATTCACATCGCTGAAACGCTAATAAATTATACTGGAGATATTTGTGACTCGCTCGCGTTTGTGGTTTTTTGACGAATCGAGCGATTTCCTGTGGTGGCTGAGAGACAATTTGTTAAATCTCGAGTTTTGTATGCTGCCCATCTTCCCGCCACGTCAGTGTCCAAAGTACCTGCTTCGACGTGGCACTTGCTCTTTCCCTGCAAAGCGATTAAATGTCGGCCATCCCACGTGACGATCACCATCAAGACCCTGCAAAGTTGGCCAAGCAGCTCGTGGCGGACACGGCTGCTGCCATGGCCGCGTCGCTCGGTGTTGCACCCTTCATCACCGTCGTGGACCGTGCCATCATCGAGAACGCTAGCGGTGCCCGGCCCCTCGCTCGCGGTATCAAGGAGCTCAGCATTAGCTTCCTCAAGCATCCACTGCGTTTCATGGGCAAGCGCGAGTTCCACCTCATCTTTGGTCTTTACACAGCCACGTACATGGCTGCTAATGCTGTTGATTCCGTGTGTGAGTACGTCGAGATGGACAGTCAAATGCCCAAGTTCATTGGTACGACGGCTGTCAACATGTCGCTCTGCATTGCCAAGGATCGCGCCTTTGCACGCATGTTTGGTGTCATTGCGCCAGCATCCTTCCCGCTGGCATCCATTGGTCTCTTTGCCATCCGTGACTCTATGACCTGCGGGGCGTCATTCAATGCTCCCAAGGTGCTGGCCAAGAAGATCGAGGACAATGATCTAATGGACAAATCCAACGCCAGCACCTTTGCTCAGCTCATTTGCCCTGCGGCGGTACAGTTTGTGTCGACGCCGCTGCACTTGCTAGGACTTGACCTGTACAACAACAAGGGTCACGCTATGACACAGCACGTGGGCTTTATCCGACGTGAATACGTCAAGTCTGTCATTGCTCGTGTCGGCCGAATTGGACCTGCTTTCGGTATTGGTGGTGTGGGCAATGCCTACTTCCGCAACTCTCTTCGCGCAAAGCTGGATTAGACTCAAAGGAACGTCCAATGGCTCTAGTAGCTCATAGAGAACGTCGAACTGGTTGGGTTGAATGTATATTGTACGGTCAGACCTTGATATGCTGCTTGTACGCAGCTACTTCGTGGGGCGACTGTAGTGTCACGTTAACTAACATCAAAGGCAGTACTTGTTTATCGTGCTATCGCTATATTTCAGTGCTAGGTCGATCTCTGCTTCCCTGCTCGAGCTGAACTGTGCTGCAGATTAATGCTCTAGTGCAACAGCAATTCTATCTAATTGTCCGCTGTGTCTTCATCATCGTCGTCTTCTTCACCTCCGTCCGATGGCGTGGTCTCTTCTTTGAGTGCAAGAGCTCCCACCTCCTTAATCTCTCGCTCTAGCTCCGCAAACTTCTTCAACACTTTCTGTATGCTTCGGTCTGCCTTCTCTGCGTTGATTCGGGTCGCTGCTGCGCGTGCCTTCTGTAGCTCCTTTAAAAGAGGCACATCGGGGCCCTGAATGACAGCTCACACAGCCGTGAGCATACGTCCACGAAAACACTACAGACAGGCTCCTACAAACCTCATGCTCAATCAACACGTCCATTTGCTTGTCGTATGCTTGAAGAAGCAGCTTTTGCAGGTCTTTAGAGGACATGGCAAAAAAGTGCAAGAACGACGGCTTCCCCGCACTTGGTCGGGTATCTATGATTGAGCCTAAGTCGTCCCCCTAATGAGAAACCCATTTGAACGGTAAGAACGTGACGCTAACAGATCAAAGGTTGCCTAAGACGACACAAGAACAGAGACTCACCTTAACACGAATAAAGGCACCAGGAAATCCGTCGAGTTCCTGAACGCCGTGTAGTTTCTACTCGCAGCCAAAGAGCGTGCGTAAGTAAACTGCAACAAAGTATCATCCTTCCACATGTCGTCGGTAACCTACTGATGCTGATTTCTTTGGGGGTGGCCACTCCATCGCGTACCACCAGCGACACAGCAGTTCCTGGACGAGTCTACCCTTAAGTGCCTCGTACAATTCTTCCGTACACTCTTGTTGGCGAATCTTAATCTGCTTAAGCTCATCCAATAGCCATTAGCAGTCTGCTCCTCGCAACAACAACTGACTCTGACCTTGGCTCACCTTTATTACTCTCTTCTTCGTCTTGCGCGGTGTGTTTCTCGGCGTCGACCGGGAGGTAACCACCACCTTCTCCTGCTTTACCTTTGTCTCCACCTTTAGCTTCTTGCGCTTAGCCAGGCCACTGATGGGGATATCGTCGTCGCTGTCACTCTCAGCCACAGTCTGTCGCTTGCCGCTACTGACGCCGTTGACCTGTGCTTCCGTCTTCACTTCCATCTTCACTTCCGTCTTCACTTGTTCTCTCCTGACTGGAGATTTCGTACGCAATGAAGAGAGCGGAACGTCGTCATCACTGTCGCTATCGCTACGGAGCAAGAGAGAAAGTGACGCAGTGAGATCTTCCGAATTCCCCAGAGTCTAACATCGTCCATAGACAGCGTAAAGCAGCTGTTGCACCATCATATGATAGTTCACTCTTCCCTCTATCGATCCACTCATTCAATTGCGCACATACCTGTCAATGATGCGTGGAATGGACGATGGCGCGCTCATGCTCTGCGGTAGTGTCAAATATAATGCTCACTGGCCCAACCGAGTAGATACATGTTACTAAAACGAGGTCACTGCTCGGAAATCTAGTGACTCTCACACCAAAAGCCATTGGACGATAAGAAGCCTATCACCAAGAAAGTGGCCATGAACGACGACCCGATAGTGCGCGAGATTCCCGTTCATCTCGCTGACGAGCTACGTCACAATCTGTACGTCTAGTATACTGTACTCTTCCGTGTTTAGTGGTGCCATGACGCGCTGTATTGACTGACAAAATGACTGGTGAATAGCTACATGGTGCAATTCCCACTGCGACCAAAGTACCGCCCGATGCCCGAGCCACTCCGTCGCGCACGTATAAAGCCCAACAACCAGATGATGCAGCTCGATTTTGCATTGGACCAGCGCACTGAGCACTTTGACCAGGACGCTGAGGATTATCTGAAGCAAAAGTACTTGCGGATGAAGTCGACGAGCGTCCCGGCGCTCACCAACTACGTCGTCGGCGTCTTCCGGCAAGGGCAATTACATCTCACACCGCTTTCATCCGTCATGCAAATGCGTCCAAGTTTCTCGCATATTGACGATGCTGTGAATGAGGAGGAGGAAGACATGGAAGTGGAAGAAAAGGTGGAGCCACCTCCGACCGAATTGAAGGAAGTGCAGTTCCAGTTCAAGAAGAAACAATCGGAGCGCGCCATTTCAGCCATTCAAAACTCGTACGCGTACAAGAAGCAGCAGATTGATGCCGAGAATTGGATCGAGCTGCAGGTGCACGATAAAAATGTACGTTTGATGCGGTCGGTGTCGAGTATTGACGAGTTGAATAGGTGGTCATTGACTTGATTTTGATTCGTCATAGAGTGCTGGCGCTGAGGATGAGTTTGAAAACCTGTTTAGTGAGAAAGAAGAGGAGGTCGTGTCGACGATGACACCGGACGAATACATTAAGGCGATGCAGTACCGTGCAATGGCCTCTGTTGATAAGATCACCGCTCCAAAGAATCCGGCACAGTACGTAATGCTGCTCTATATTGCTGACATGGATACTGTCGGCAAATCTTACACTTTGTTGTAATGAATAGGACTGGTCTTGAAGACGAAGAGCAGAAGGATGAAGCAATGGAACCTGTCGCTGGACAACTGCTTGATGGGGTTGATACGAAATACTCGAGCGTTCTGCGATTGCTTGCGACCGATCAGATCGTGCACTTTGATACACTTGCAAAGCTGCTCCCAACACAAAGTGAGGACGAGCTCTTGGACGCGCTTGAACACGTGGCTGTGCATGCGCGAGGACGTCTGCTTCCAGCTAGGTTGATTATGTGTACCATTGACTGCGTTTTCAGCTGAAAGAGGACAGAGACTGACTTGAGTGTGCGTTTGTTTCTAATGCGTTTTTCAACTGAACAGCTCCTTAGTATGTCGCGGAGAGACGGCGGTGCGCGCCCGCAATGATATTATAAAGGCGGTACGTTTGAGTTATCGACGCGTGGTCGTTGCTATCTGACGCTAGAAACTTATACGCGTTATCGTTATGTTGCTGCAGTTGGCATCGACACCTGCCGGTGTATCACGTATGGAGCTGGCAGAAAAGTTTTCTGTGGACGCTGATGTGGCCAAAACGATCTTGACTGGTGCGTCACACTCGCAGATATGACGACTTTGTTTGATAGTCCTAACTGCTTCCTTTCCACGTTTCGTGTGCTGCTTGTCAACTACAGAATTTGCTGTTCTCGAGCTGGAAACACGCAAGTGGAGCTTCCGCGTGGACCACGACGACACTTTTGCAAAGCGGTTCCCTGCTGTCGCAAAGGCAATCAAACTCTAGTTGAAATAGCAGCAAAATAACATGAAAAGAGCAAACGATAGAGACACAGCGCTAATTGATTCCTTGCGCAACAACGAGCGTCTTCCCATCACGTGAATTACCGACGTCTACGCTAGAAATTGGATCAAGCAGAGGACTTCAACACCGTGAGCTTATTGTCGTTGCTTCTGCTTGCTTCTCTTGCTTCTTCTTGTGCATAAACTCCAGTGCCTTTGCCCTCCACTCGGCGTATTCCTCTGGCGTAGCAACCTCCAGCCTTTCTCTAGCAACACGAGGACTTTGCACTGGTGCATTACCACGAGATGCTCGCAGCTTCTCCAATACACGCTGTTGTATCAACGTTTGGGTCATCGCACTGTCACCGCTCATCTTCTGTCGTTTCACTCGTTCTTCCTCTTCCACCTGATCAAGACGAAGTAGCGCTCGGAGCTTGGTAGCTTCTCTCTCTCCTGTAAGATTACGACGCTTCTTTCGATCCATGATAGCTCCACTCAAGGACGACTGACACTGAGCCTATTGAAATCAAGAAACAGGAACTAAGTTGCCACCATTACGCGCATGTATCGATTGTATACGACGCTACCTCAACAGACGACACAATAGCGTCAAACTCCTTTGCATTTCCACACACGGTCTCCAGCAATCTGTCCCGGTTTACATTCATCTGGCAAAGTGTAGTCAGCTTTAGCTCCCAATAGCTCTCTCTCTCTCTCTCTCTCTCTCTCTCTCTCTCTGTCATCTCACCTTTGCCTGCTTGCTAGCTGCATACAAACACGCAGCTACAAACACTGGATTCTGACTGTTCATTGTCGCGACCATCGGCCCCAGTGGGTGCTTCGATCTCTTCGTCCTGTTTGCCGCTGCAACCTGCTCCAGATACACGCGATACTCGTCTAGCACGCGATGGACGATCTCCGTAAGCACCTCACAGCCAAATTTGATGCACAATGCAGCTGGCGTCGTCTTCACCACCGTCTGGACGCCCACTGCGTCCACCACTTTGCGTACTGTGGGTTCAATCAGCCGCTTGTTGGCGCCTGCGCATTTTGCCAATCGCATCTTGTCCACCTGCTCATCCAGTGCACGTGCCGCCACCACGATACACGCCACAGGACCAGCAAATTGGTCCAATCCCGACGACTTTTTAGCGCGCGTCACGCGCCAGTTCTCTTCCGCTCGCGCTACCACACGCGCCGGTAGTCCGCCGTAGTTTGCGGCAATTGTCCTGACATCCATTTCGGGACGGCTTCAACACTATGTTGCGTCATATCCTACGAGATTAGTAGTAATGAGTACGTGCGAGTACTAAATGATGTGTAGTGCTGTCGTATAGACTACTATTTTGTTTACCTTAAGTGCTAAGTACTAACTACTCGACTGCCTCTTAATTATGACATCCAGGCCCAGAAGTAACATAAACGTTTCTCCATCATGGAAGCCGTAGACGTGTCGTCACCACTCGAGGCGTCAGTAGGAGGTATGAGGATACGAGAATGTATGTAAATACCCCACCAGAATGTCGCTCATCTCATTGTGTTGTTTGGCTCGCTAGATCCGCGAGAAGAAGAGCAGCAGGAGACGTTTGAACAGCAGCAAGAGTCATCCCCAGTGCTGTCCAATGGCGGCATCGATGCTACGACAAAGCTACGAGCATATGAAGAGCGAAGCGCACGCATGGAGAAGCTACTAGCCAAGAAGAACGCCAAGATCCAGGAGATGGAGGAGACGGTGAGTCCTGTCGCCCTTTTGGTCTTGTTAGAAATCCTAATGACTCATGGTGATCACAGGAAAACAAGCTAAAGCGGCTGTTAGCGATGGCCAAGCGCAGTATTGACAACAGCAAGGTGGAGCTCGTGGAGAAGGGTGCAATCATTCAGAAACTGCAGAAGGAGCTGACTACACGGCAACAAGCCAGACACACGTGGTTCGTGGATGCGTCCACGCGAGCTCCTAAGCAGCTGTTAGTGAAAGTAGCTCAAGGAGATGTGCTGTGGTGCTTTGTGGAGTATGCAAACGACAATGAGCTGGATGAGTCCAAGGAGTTTGCATGGCATTGTTTCGCAAGTGAAGAGGAGATTCAGACGTACGCTCATCGTGCGTCAGGAGAACCTTTGACACTACCGGATTTTTCCATGACACCATTTGAAGTGGAACAAATGGTACGAATGACGACGTCTTGATGGTGTGGATTGAGCTCAAGGGCTAAGAGTTTGGGTGTGGCTTGTAGAAAAAGAGTCTCAAGGAAGAGATTGACCGTGTTCAAGAGGAATTTCGTCGGTATCGTGTGCGGTCGGAGATCACACGAAAGCAAAAGGATGCAGAGATTCGAAAGGTTTGAAGCTTTGTGATTGAACGATTGGATGGATGAGAGAACAAGTGATGACGATTGTGTCGTCTAGATGAGTGCGAACGTGGTGGCGAAGCAGACAGAGCAGATTTCAGAGACGGATCTCATGGGGGAACTGCAGTCGGCAAAAGCGCAGATTCGTCGACTGACGAATGCTCAAGTAGAAGCCGAAGAGCGGGTAGAAGCCGTTATGAGTGTGCTTTTGTGCTCGTAGGTTTACTGACTTAGTTGTGAGCGTGTTTGATGCTATGGCGGGATCGTATAGGAATCAGCTTTGCGACGAAAATTTGAAAAGTTGGCCAAGGATTACGAGAAGCTCAGCGGTACGATGGGCGAGACGGTACTCGCGATGGAATGGAGAGAGCGGTACGTTGCCTCGTGCTCATGTATTGTAGTTGGTATCACTGATGCAGCGGCCGCTTTTTTCATGCAGATACGAGCAATCTGCTCGCGAAAAGCAAGAGCTAGAAACGAAAGTGGAAGAGTTGAAGCTAATGACGAGTAGCGCATCGGATACCGGGAAGGACCGAGGTACTGGCGACTTGCAGTCATTGCGACAGGAGTTTGCGCAGTACCGGAAACGTGCACTGAATGCTGTGGAGCAGAAAGAAAAAGAGTTGAACGAGTTACAAGCGCAGTATCATGACAATGGCGGGAAAAACAGCAGCGTAAGTCGCAGCAACAGTTTCAAGGACGTCCGTGTTCGTCGTATGAGCATGGAATCCAATGGCAGTCTATCGGGGTTTGAAACACCAAACTCGACCAAGACAAACGAGTATTTGAAGAATATAGTGTACAAGTATATGTCCTCCGACCAAGACGAGGTACGTGAGGGTATACAGACGTGAGAGAGTACCATGTTGTGCTCATGTGTATCTCCAACTGCGTGACTGATCAGGCGAAGGAGCACATGGAGAAGGCCATTGCGACCGTTCTCAACTTTACACCAGCGGAAATTGCTTCCATTCAGGTGCGTGGTCCCATTCCATCCTTTAGGCTCTCGTCCATGTCTTTGATGATCATTTTGTCGTGGTAAATGCAGGAAAAACGGAAGCAGCAAGGCTGGTTTTGGTAACTACAGACCGTCTTCTTGAGTCCACATAATTTCTGCTATGTAGTACCGGTGAACGTCCTTGATTTTTCCACCCATGTCGTGGCTTCTATCGTGCTAGTTGAGCTCATTTATAGTCACAGGATCCGAGCTTGTTGACGAAGCGTACGTATCCCTCCACTCATAGAGTGACGAGTGTCTGCATCTGATTTCATGTCGAGCGACATCAACGGCCTTTGCACTAAGTGCGCGCTTTTCACACTCATCACACAGCGCTATTTGCTGCTGCACTAAGCGACGATCAGGTAGAACAAACGTCAATTTGTGCAACTTTCGACAATCTGGACAAACGTAGCGCTCGCAGAGCTTACACTGTCGTCGCCAGCGAAACGTTTTACGCGCACTTAGATGACTCGCAGCAGTAGCGACAAGACTAGCGATCGCCGAGCGCTTTTTCTTGCACGTGACGCACAAGTCGAGCGCTCGAAGGTGGTTGTCCAGCAAAGTCGATTGATATCGCTGTCGAATGGCCCAATTGATTTTCTTCATTTGACAGCAATACACATTCCTCGACACGCACAGTAACATTCGCGCAATGGAGCGCGTGATAATGGCGTTCTCGAGGCCACTCACGGGATTGAGGAAGCCTCTCAGATAGACTGCAGTCTCGCCACTGTTCTTTTGCCGGTAGAATGCAAAGATTGACGTATTACCGCGAATGGTAGACGATCGCTTGGGTGTTTCGGGAAACTGAATCGAATGCGCCACTTGGTATCCCACACGCTCGCCATTGCGTAGGTATTCTACCCCCGTAGCTTCTAGATACACATAGTCGCGGTTTTTGACTATTGCACGAGTATGTGCTGGCTGACCTTTCTCCATCCACTTGATTGCAACTGACGTGAAGGGCTTTTCCACCGTTGGTGACACAAGAGTCGCTAAGACACTTCCACGTACTAGACCGTCCTTCACGTACGATGTCTTGACTCGCATTTGGTCTAAAGTCGGACACATGAGTCCATACATCATGTCATCGAGCTCACCATCAACAGTTCCAATGACTAAGACCGACGACACGGACGTGGTCAATAAATGGGTAAACACCGGTGGTTCTCGTCGATCCTTATAACCTGCGGTCGCTCCCATGGTCGATGAAGACGAATTGGTACTTTGCTCTGCGTACGACCGCAGTCCATTCTGCTCGTACATTAATTTCCACCGCGTCCTGTCTACTTGGTCGCCATAGTCGCTAATATGTCGTTCGTATGCACATAAATTACGCGTCACAAGCGTCTTTGTCAAAATGTCGAGCTCCGACACAGCTTCCGATGACAAGGACAGCGGTGCAAATGGGCTGGTAAAGCGGCTACTGATGCCTCGTGGCTCCGTGCATCGACGCTGCATGTCGTACGCCTGACGTCGTAATTAGCACGCAAGGAAATTTTGCAACGCAAGTCGTAGATTGAGGCATGTGAAGGCTCCAAGGCGCAGCACCAGATCAGCAACCCAGCTGCCATGTCGTAGCACGATCAGATGACGGTAAACGAGAAGCTACACTAAGGAAACGGCGATTGATTGGCTAAAATGCATGCTCACATTTCCAGCCAGTCAAGTTGTGCTCGAGACACTTTCGACCATGAGCGACGCTGTGCACGACGAGCGCTTTCGCAAAGTGCACAATGATCCGGTAAGGACGTTCCATGTCTGGTGATGGTATAGTGAACTCAAGTGAATGTTGCTGCTGTGTCGTTTGCTACTGGATAGAGGTTTGCTCGTAACTCGAAACGCAAGACGAAATTGCAGATTGATCAGCGGTTTGCTGGAGTGTTCAAGGAGAAGCGTTTTCAGAGTGTAGAGGGCAAGTACGACAAGTATGGACGTCGTATTGAAAAGAAGGAGAATGAGATGAAGAAGTTTTATCATCTTGAAGAAGACGACGACGACGAGCAAGAGATGGACAATGATACGGAAGACAAAGCGAAGGTTAAAGCTCCGAGTGATGATGACAAGGAGGAAGTGACGACGACTGCTAAGGACAAGGACAAACTCTCGCGATTGGACTATTTGAATCGTATGGCTCGTGGTGAACTCGAGTCGGACAGCTCTGATTCGGACTCGGAAGAGAGCGATGACGACGAAGTGGAAGCTGTGGCTAACGAAGAAGAAGAAGAAGTCATTCCTATGGGCGAAGAGACCAAACGATTTGCGGTGCTTCATTGTGACTGGACGCGTATTCGAGCCGTGGACTTGTTTGCTCTCTGTCAATCGTTTGCACCGGCAACGGGCGCTGTGCAGAACGTGACGATTTATCCGTCTGACTACGGTCTTAAGAAACTAGTACGTGTGAAAGAAACTGAGTCAAAGATGGATCGAGAGGTTTGGTGCTAATGGATGTGGGTTGCTGACTGTAGAAAGAGGAGGAGGAGCATGGACCGCAGGGTCTGTGGGATGACAAAGACAAGAGTGAAGTGGACGACGTAGAGAAGCTAGAAGCTCCTAACAAAGACGACAAAGTCGCTAGTGACGATGAGGATGACAACAGCAATGAAGACGAAGAAGAGGGCTATGACTCGGACGATCCGCTTGGTGTAAAGAAGAGCGTGGCACTAGATGATGAATCCAATGGCTTTGACCGTGAAAAGCTGCGCAAGTACGAACTGCAGAAGTTGCGGTATTACTATGCCATCGTGACGTGCGATTCCGTGAAAACAGCTAGTACGATCTTTGACCAGTGCGATCAGCTCGAGTACGAGACTTCATCAAACGTTCTTGATCTTCGCTACGTGCCAGATGACACGACTTTTACCAATGCACCCAAGGAATCGTGCGATAGTATGCCCGATCGATACAAGCCAGCCATCTTTGCCACTCTGGCACTCCAGCAAACGGATGTAAAGCTTACATGGGAACAAGACGATGACCAGCGTTTGGAGTTGCTGACACGTCCTGGTGACTGGAAAGATGCCCATGACGATGACTTCAAGGCGTATCTTGCCTCGGATGTGTCGGATGTTTCCGAAGTTGAAGAAGATAGCGACGATAGTGATGAAGAAAATGAGGTCAATGGCAACACGAAAGCTGCAGCCCCTGACAGCAACAAGAAGACGAAAAAAGAGGCCAAGATCAAAAAGCTTCGAAGTCGCTATCGGTCGATGCTGCTTGGTAGCGACGCAGAGAACGACGACGATGATAATGAGAATGAAAATGTAGGAGACAGGGGAGAAAGCAGTGAGGAAGGAGATGACGGAGGTGACATGGAAATGTCGTTCACGCCTGGTGCGGGTGATGTACTAAAGGCAAAGCGACAGAAGGAGCTTGAAGCGAATGAGACGCCGTTTGAGCGGTACACGCGTGAAAAGAAGCAAGAGAAGAATCGAAAGCTACACGAAAAGCGCACGCGGCAAAAAGAGCTGGAGCGTGAACAACGCGAAGTGCTCAAAAAGAAGGGCCGTGGCTCAAAGGAAGCAAATTTACTGCGTGAAGCCATCACTGGTGGTGGCGATAGTAGCGATGATGGCAGCACGGACAATGATGAAGGCGAGCGCAACTTTGACATGAAGAAAATCGTCAAACAAGAGAAGATCAAGTCTCTAAAGGGCAAACGCCGTGCTAAGGAGATGAAGAAACTCATGAAACAAAAGGCAAGTGGCGGTCTCCAAGGTTTCGAGTTTAATGCCGCCGATCCGCGTTTCGGCGCTTTATACGCAAAGGGTTCGCAGTTCCAATTGGATCCAACGGACCCAAAGTTCAAAAAGACGGAAGCGACCGAGGCCATTTTCAAGGAACGACGGCAACGATACGAGCACGATCCGACACTTCTCAAGGCTGATTCGAATGCTAGTAGCAAGGAGCATGACGAGCACATGCTGAGTGCCATGGTTGAAAACCTGAAGCGAAAGGCCCACGCGCAGGACAAGAAGAAGGTCACGAAGCCGCACAAGAAGAAGCAAAAGCATTAAACGAATGACACGACAAAGATCTTAATCGAAACACTTTTGGTCTTTTCATGAGGAGTCACATTCCGTTTTGTAGCTCGTTGTCGAGAACACGATGCAGGTATTGTCCTAGTTGATGTGATGTAATGATTGCAAGGGTGAGAGGCGCTGAATGAGGAAATGCATGTGGCTTCTTGTGCAGCGTGTTCAGATTCAAGAAGTGTTGCCGAAAGCCGGACTTGTGTACTCGGAACGTGGGAATTTGACCGAAGTGCTGTGCAAGCCCAAGATTATGCCGATCAAGTCGGCGACGTTGGTGCGTATCGAAGAGATTGAGAAACAAGCGCGTGCTCTTGTCAAGCCCAGTACCGCCGACTCGCCCGACTACTATCGGCCTGCAACTTCCAACAAGTGAGAGCAACATATCGACTAGAAAGTTGCGGTCGTAGAGGACGAATTTTACTGCATGCCACCTGAAAACATCTCGAGGAGAGAGCTAAGACCCGAGCGCGGAGGCTGAAGCCCATAGAACTTCTGACCGATGACGCTTAAATACTAGCAATACAACAAGCAAACAAGTCAAACAAACGTTAGCACTCGCTTCATCTCAAGTGTACAATTGCTACGACAGTACGTACGCTCTTGAGACTGCTATCACGAGCAAGCGCCGGTGCGTATCGTTCCTGGAGCATCTGAAACAGAGGCAATGCATCACGCTAGCAAAGTACGTCGTTTAATGTAGCGTCAGTGATGTAGGACACAGCTTGAACATCGCATGCTCATCCTCACCTCCAGTGTCAGCAGTAAGAAGCGCGTGAAGTCAAACAACGGCAAGTCGACGGGACGTCCATCAGTTCGACACTTGGCCACATATGACTCGTACACTTTGTTAGCATCACGAAGATTTTCCAGACTCAGCAGTCTGCACAGCATCAAAACACATATCAGTTCAGCACACAGAGTAGCCTTCTTCTTCCACTCCAGCGAGCCTCATTCTTACTGTAGCACAACACGGGCCAAGTATAAGTCGGATTCACTTGGATGTTCTTGTGTCGACCACTGGAACAGTGTATCCGCTAGTTCCTGCGGGTTCTCTGCGTGCAAGTAGTGCTTCATTGCATGCGTAAAATCCTCCGCCGTACGATAGGCTCGTGCTAGCAGCAACTGCAGCTCCGGGTCCCCACGTTTGCGAGCGCCTTCAGCCGCTGACCACTTGACTGCATTCTTGAGGAAAATTGCCAAGTCAGCACTGAACTGTGGCTTGGGTAGAAAAGCGGATACGATCAGGCGGACGCGCTGCTTGTGCGCGTCGTCCACCGGATGATGAAAGTCCACAAAGACAGAGATCATGAGATTCGCCATCTCAGTAGCCGCTGTGTTCTGGTCGTGCTCAATCAGTTTGATTGTCGCACTCAATGCCAGCGCT
>NQFO01005036.1:0-36443 GCA_003991265.1 Pseudoperonospora humuli | reverse complement strand
CTCTCTGTAAATTGAACAAACTGTATAGCTGCAAAGGTACATTTGTAGAACACATATTATCAGCGACAAGCTGAGGTCTTGCCGCATCTTGTCGTCTATGTCAGCAACAACGATAGGTGATGGTGTCAAAGCACCGTCAGTCATGACCTTGGTTGCCTCCCTAGAGTAGACACGTTTTGGTGACATCGCATGTCTCATCAAAGCAGTGGCAGCAGCCATAGTGAGAAGAGCGACAAGATTCATGATCGGCATTGTAGTTTGACGGTCGAAGAGTAGATAGCGCAGTGAAGATGGACTTGTATGTCGATACGAGCAAAATGCGCAATGACAGAACAACCAGCGAGTTGTCTTGGAAAGAATAGTGTCAGACCACACCGTGCGATACGGATCAACCCACACCGTGCAATACGCAAAAGCTAAAGATTATGCAAGGACCGTGTCGCGTCAAAAGCTGTTATATCTGATCCGGTAGCTTACTTGGCGCAAAGATGCAATCCTTCAATGTAGTGTTTCAATAGAAAGATTGGATTATCTACGCAGTCACCTACATCATCGAGCAATCCAAAGCATCTTGCATTCGACGAATCAATTAGTACATGTGTGTGGGTAGATTTTTCTAGCTTCGAAAAGCACATGTTACTGACGACGATTCTCTTCTATCTCGCCTCGCCGCGCAATTACGTGAAGGCCTCTCCAAAAGCCATGTGTTGGAACACGCATGTGTGACACGCGCGCCTGCAACTGCGACCGGTGGATGGATGGCTAGCAGGAGTTAATGCATGAGAGCCGGTCGTGCTGCGGTAGGCAGCTCCTGTCTTTGATAAATGACATTACTTGCACTCAATTCCACTCAACAGCCTTGCGGCAATCAAAGTATTTGCTCGTACTGCAGAGTGCACTGACGCATGTAGAGCTACAGCTCTAGGATAAAAAGTAAGGCTTGACCGAGGTACCGTGTTCCCGACTGTAGAGGACACAACAGATCTACTTCATAGCGCCCATGCATCTCCCCAACATACTCTAAGGCTGTCTAACATTGCGGCCTTACTTCTGCAAAATGGCGCGAATAATAGTACAACGCTCGCCCAGTAGCTCTACCAATCTCATCTGAAGCGACTGGTAAGACTTGACCACGTTTGCATACGCCTTTTCCTGAGCTACATCTCTGGGCGAAATTGGACCCTTTGACGAGTTCTGCGAGACGAATTGAAGTTGGGCAACGTGCGTCCCTAATTCCGCCAGCGACTCTTGCATGTGCTTAAGAAGGTTGCGCAATGCTAGCGCTGCAGCTGATAGCTGCTCACTCTTCTTGCCCTTCTTCTTGCCCAATGCGCGATGCACAAGAGCCAATGCACTCAGCGAGGAGAGACCAGAGTCCAGCAGTACTGAGGATAATGTAGATACCGCATACGGCGACAGTGCCACCGTCTCGCTGGAAGAGTGTGCACAAGTAAACACTAATCTTGCACGAAGAAGTCCCATGATCGCTGCAAAGTCGCTCTGAAGCTGCACAATTGCTGCAGAACTGTCTTTCTGGCTCTCTTCCCCTCCTTCGCTTTGGCTGTTTAGTGCATTTACAACGTGTGCTGATGCAACCATAACATCCGAGCTCCATTTCCAAAGCTTCTCATGAGGCTCAAGCTCCCGGGTAGATTTCGCAAGGTGGAGCTGAGCTACAATGTCGCTGTACTCCTTCGTCAAGTCAACTAAAGTTGCCTGATCATCGCCAGCAAGACTCTTAAGTACTTTTGGCACCAGCACACGGAGCTTCAGCCATAACAGTGACGACTTTGCATTGGCTGAGCGATCACATTCCACAAGGGGAGCGTCGTCTTGGCCAAAGCAATCACCGGTCGGGATTTGTTGCTGTGAAGTCCAATCAACAACAACTTCTCGGTGCTGGTTGCGCGACAACTTGGCTCCATCCGACACTAGCATGTTTTCCAAATCAGTGACCTGAGCGTTCATACTCGGAGACGTCACAAACTCGTACAGTTTGGTGGAACCAGCAGCCATAGCGTCACGCAAATCAAAGCGCAGTACTTCACCTTTGCAAATAGCCAGCGTGTGTGACTTTTTCATACGCGTGTGTCGGAACGACGACATATCAATCACTTTCGAGTAGACACCAAGTCGGTAAGCACGAGCAATGTACTCAGGTGTGTCGTTGGCTGTGCTGTGGTGCAATGCTGCAATTTTCTTTGTCAGATGCTGTGCCTCGGGGTACTGACAAAGGTCAAGCATTTTGTCCAGTACCAAGAACGACAACGAATCCAATTGCACGTACTTTACGTCCAGCTCTGCATGGCGACTCAGCATAGCCTCTGCAGAACCCAGGTAGCCGTAAACACGACATAGGAGAAGCTTCATTTGAAAGTTGTATGCGCTCTTCTCCAGTCCATATTCGAGGAGTCCAGCGGCTCGTTCCAAGTACTCGCGATGGCCACTGGAGCGTTGATAAATATCCAAAAGAGTGTGCGTTGCAAGTAGCAGCAAGTCGTCCGTGAGCTGCACCTCGCGCTGGCCACCAGCACTACCATGATTGAGCCAGCTCGTAGCTTCGTACTCACCTTCTAGCTCCTTGACTAAACAGTCCAAATCGTCCACCGATAGCTTTCCCGAAGCCTCGTAGTAGCCCAAGAAGCGAAGTGCTTTGAGCGCAAGCAGTCGCTTGCTCAGATGCCCTTGTCCAGCTTTACGTGCTCCGTCATCGACAGTATCAGTAGTGGACTTATTCTTGAGCAACTTTGCAGACTCTTTCGACAATTTGCTGAAGTACTGAATCAAGCCATCTCTTGCAGAAGCTGAGACTGTTTTGCTCTCTTGAAGGTACAGAGCAAAGTACTGCTTTAAATCGGTAAAGCAACACGCTTTAGAGTAAAACCGATCCGCGTACGCAACGATGAGCTCTTGTACCCTTGTCTCTACCTGCAACACAGCTGCATCTCCCGGCTCTAAACGACGCAAGATCTCCACATTGACGTGGATAAGAGCGAGAGCGGGTCCACGGATGCGCTCATTGTTTGGACGAGACTGCAGATCGTTCATAAAGTCTACAAGTTCTTGCCCAAGTGCCAGCAATTCCTCCCTTCTTAAGTTCGTCTTTTCCTCGAATCGTGCAGCAATGTACTCCTTTAAAAATGTCCAGTCGTCAGCATTGAATTCTTCCAACAACTTGCGATTTGCTGCTGCACATCGCGTCCAGTTTGCCACATTCCTCGCTAGCGTCGCTTCGAGCGACAGTCGGTCAATAGCCTGCATGGGCCCCAGCTCAATCTCCTCTTCATACGCTCCTTCACCTTCTGCAGCTCGTGTCTTTTTCTTCTTTTCTGTGTCCTTGCCGTCATCTCTCTTGCCAAACTCATCGAAAGCTTCCAGTGCGCCCTGGTGATTGTCCTGCAATTGCATGATTTGCACCGTCAGCTGCAGCGCTTCTCCATCGTCCGATCCCGACTCTCGCAGTGTTTTAAGCAGCATCTTTTCCGCCAATGCTAACATACGCGCCGGTGTACCTTCATGTTCCACTTGCAGCATCATACTCAGAGCAGCCCAGCATACATATTTGATATTCCCAAAGGCTTTGAACATCTTGAGCGCCGTCTGCTGCTGCTTTAGAAAAGTGTCTCGTCTCGCGTAGCTCATGAACAAGGACTGGTAGAGCTCCTCATTAGGTGGGCTACTCACGGCACAGGCATTCTCAAAAGTTGGCAGCATTTCGTGTTCACAGCCTCCCAGCTTGAACACCAGGTTCATGGTGTTGAGCAGTGTGTCGTCCGTCGGCTGCTTGCGTTGGATGCAGCGGCAAATGTCCAGCGCCTCGTCCACACGCCCCATGCGCTCCAAGCAGTGCGCCTTGAGCACCTGCACGATGTCCATGGATGCCACACGCTTGTGTGCGCACATTTTCATTGCCGCTTTGTACTGACGAGCGTCAATGGCCTCATAGATGGGCCGCACGTAGCGCGCCATGAGCCGCGCGACACCGTCGTCCGACATGGATTTGATCTATTGATCCCCCTCGACCAATTGATTGGCGGCGGTGATTTGCTGAAATTCGACCGGTGATTTTTGATAGGTCCCTTAGTATTAGTGCCAAGATGGCGAGTCGAAGGATGCTGGCCATCATGTCGCGGCGCTGTAGACAGACAGAGCTACGATCAACACGTCGCATGGTCTCCAATGCGCCTCTATCTGGCAAGCGTACGGACAAGTTTGGGGTGAGGAGGACTGTTGTAGTGTTGGGATTGTATTGATGGTATACAGACGTCAAGTGCTAACTCGTGGCTCTTTGTGTGCACTTTCGCGGTTCCGTTGCACTATCAGCCGGTCACGTGGGGAGGGTTGACATTAGCGGGGATCGTCAGCAGCGGCATTGTGTACTATTACTACTCGGAAAAAGACCGTCTGCAAACCCAATGTGCGTAATGCTGATAACGGCGCTGCGTCGTCGGACTGACACTGTGTTTATGGTACTACTATCAGCCACGTCAAAGGTGACATCGGTGGGCAAACCGCTGCTAGGCGGACCGTGGACACTTGTAGATTGTGACACGAGACGTGCGGTGACAGACGCATCGTTTCGCGGGAAGTACTCGCTGCTGTATTTTGGCTTCACGCACTGCCCAGACATTTGTCCTAATGAATTAGTGCGTATCGGCAATGTGCTCGACAAGCTGGAGGCGGAAAACTGTCCAGAGGTCGTCCCGCTGTTTGTGACTGTGGACCCAAAGCGCGATACTGTCGCGCAGATGCAGGCGTACAAGGCCGACTTTCATCCCAAGTTCAAGATGCTCACGGGTACGCGGGATCAAGTGGCGGATATTACGAAAGCTTACCGCGTATACTTTTCCAAGGCGGATGAGAACGATGATGACGATGACGAATATCTGGTGGACCACTCTATTGTCATGTACCTTGTCGGCCCCGATGGCGAGTTCCTCGACTTTTTCACGCAGGCTGCCCGTGTCGACGACATTGCGACGAAGATCAAGACGTATTTCAAGGCGTAACATGGGACACAGTAAAGGTAGAATGCGGCTATCGAGAAGGTTTCGGCTTCTTGCTATGCAAACCGCATTATTGTGAACACGTCATACATCAAAGTATTATAGCAAGCAGTGCCAATGTCGTCTCTTACAATATCGAGGACTACTTGAATGGATACTTTCGCATCTCCACGATCTATCTACCGCCGTCCTTGTGTTTCACTCTTGACCATGTCGATGGCGGCGTTCACGTTGCGGTCCTAGTACTTGGCGCTGCACTCTGCGTAGTCGCAGCTGAGCACTCTGTAGCACTGCTTCTTGTCAAATTGGACCTCAGCTTGGCTGTGTAACAGCACAACGCCTTTGCGCTTTCTCCGCTTCGGTAGCTTCGTGTCAATTGTGTAGCTGATGGTCGAAAGCGTCTGGTGACACTAAGCAGAGTTTGCTCATCATGAACTCGCTCATGAACACCATCATTGTGCGCTTTTGCAACGTCTCCGTCAACCCTCTCACTGGACTGGGCGCGTGTCCTTTGGTGCCATTGCGCTTACTCCAGTCCGCGAACGCCACGCACGTCGATGCGCTTCGCGATCGCATCGGCTGCCACACGAACTTTACGCTTTCAAACGAACTGCCACTTGAGAAACGACTGCTACGCGCTGAAGTTCAGCAGGAACGTCACGTTGCTCCGGAAGTACTGCAGTCGCTCCAGGTATTTCGTGCAGCTCGGGGTCTTGAATGACGGCATCTCTGCAAGGATCTTTACGTAATCAGGGTGCTGCGTCTTCAGGCCCCTGTCCAGGTAGTAATTCACTCGGAGCCAGCCATGTGACGGTACTCTTTCGGCGTCACTTGCACGATATCATGCTGGCTACGACGCTTCAAGGGCGGGGTTGATGGATCCAGACCTACCGGTCTTTCATTATCATCTTCTTCTTTCTCTTTTTCTTCGGTCTGCTTTCATAACGCCAACCTTGATGTAGATAAATGACCTCTCTCACAGCAGAACACAACGACCGCATCCTACGATCAAGTTCGATGATGACGTCTAGCACATAGCCAAGAAGCACCAATGGACACTCGAAAGAGTTTTTGTCGGTTCTCTTCTCCATACAGCAAACCTGACGCACCGTATCCATCGCTCGTTATTTGATTAGCAAAAAGGTGACTAGCGTATTAGCACCTTTCCTCCACTGTCATCTTCAAGTACTTGCTCTTTATTAACGCCGCTCTCTAGACATCTGATCTCAAACTGAGAGATATCAAAAGCGTAGCGCATTACAGTCCGCTTGTTCTCCTGAAATGACTTCACCGATAGCAATACGCCAGAAAGATTCCACTTGTGCCCCTTAACTTGCTTTATGCGCATAGAAACCATGCAGGGTAGTCGCATTGAGCTTGATGTGCGCTCTCGTAGCACAGGAATGATGCTATGCCTGAACAGTAGTGCTCAAAGAAGGTCTTGTCAGTGTAGTCGGGCAGAAAGCGATTGTTCTCCAGACATCGGAGCGTTTGAAGATTGACCAGATGCCTGGCCTATATCTGGATCTGTTTTAGTGGATGAGCGTTGCGTTAGATCTCGTGTAGAAGAAGTGGGTTACGGCAGATCGTGTTCAGGCGACAAGTGACGGTGGAGTAGTCCTTGCCCTGCTTGAAAGCGTTTTTCCATTATAGCGCCATGTCTCTGCGGCTTGCGCTCAGTCTGCGTTTAGGTCTCCATCACCGTCGTCGTTTGTCTTGAGCCGTGGATAATCTTGTGCGTCTAGCGGTGCAAATGGTATCAGCCATACAGCCCCCTTTGGGTTCGCCACGCGACAGACTAAGAGTCATCCACCAATCACAGTCGAGGTAGTAGGACTAGGGCGCGTGCAGTCCCTCAGAAGGTATATAGAGAAAACGTGAGGATAAAACGTATCAGCTCAGATCGTAAGTATCCTGGATATTCCAAGTGACATTTTCATTGCTCCCTATTGTAAAACGATAGGCCCAAATACGTCGATATCGACACGAGTTACCGCCATGGCGAAGCGACGTAACGAGAATGGCCAGATGCGCCGCGAGGAGTACGATGCTGCAGATGACAATGTGAGTGCAGACTCCTTCGAGATCGGCTTTCAGCGTGCCAGTGAGGACTCCATCCGCAAGCGCAAAATCGTCAAAGCACGGTCGCGGAGCCGTCCACCAGTTGCAACCAAGCTCAAGGCGGCTGCAGCTGAGGACGACGCGAGCAAGAGCAATCCATTTGGAGGATTTCAGGTGTGTAAGGTATGATGAGAGCTTTGGAGCGATGAAAAGGCTAAATCTTATTGGTGTTGCAATGCTTTGATGCATCAGGGACTCACGGCTTCGAAGCCTGCTGCGTCTAATCCATTCGCTGGGTTCTCAGGTCTTACTAGCACGACTAAGCCTGCTACTGAGACTACTAGCAGTAGCTCAAGTGCGGCGTCTTCAGGGTCGTATCAGCAAGCGATGGAGGGACTCAACCAAGAATTCCTGACTTTTGCAACAGGTCAATTGCAGAAGAACCCGAGTGCAAGTTGGGTGGCTGCAGTTCAGGTGTGTGCAGTAGTAGGAGACATTGTGCTAAATAGGAAGTGACGATGTGCATGTGGGCTTTGCAATGTCTTTTACAGGATTATTTGAGGTACGCGACAGAGATCGCCACCAAATACGCGTCTACCAAGCCTGTTGCGATCAATGAGACCAAGCGAGTGACGCCAGCACCTTTTTCGTTCGGCACGGCGTCGGCGTCCTCTCTGGCGACTAGTTCGACCTCGACTCTGTCCAGCTCGTCCTTCTCGTTTAATGGTAGCGTCAAAAAAGAGGACAAGACTCCTGTCAGTAGCGGTTTATCCTTTGGTGGTGCCTCCAAGAAGAAGGAGGAGCCCACAAAAGCCGCTTTGGGAGGATTTTCGTTCAACGGCGGTGGCAGTTCGCTTTTTTCTGCTGGCTCTTCGGACAAGGATGAGAAAACGACTCCTGCGTTCTCGTTTGGAGCTTTGCCCAAGCCGGTAGCCTCCTCTACTCCTGCTACTGGTGGATTCTCATTTGGTAACATTTCTGCTCCCAAGAAAAGTGCGTTTGCATCAGTTGAAGGCTTCAGCTCAGGTCCGACAGCCCAATCTACCTCAGCAGCTGCTGGCGATGAAGATGAGGAGAACATTGGACGTGAAGAGGCTACTGTCATCATCAAGGTTTGTCGCACTCCATTGCTCGCACGCTGGGGATTGCGCCTAACAATGCACACTAATTCCGCAGGCGGATTCTTCCGACGACGACTGCACGTTCGAAGCTGACAAGGCCAAGATTTTCGAGTTCAAAAAGGACGAAAAGCGCTGGGCAGACAAAGGCGTACACCCTCTCAAGGTGCTTGTCGACAAAGCTACGAAAAGTGCGCGAATTCTCGTCCGCAATGGGATCGGCAAGGTCGTGCTAAACTCGGCATTGTATAAGGGAATGACTATACGTCCGCATGAGGCCAATGGCAAGAAGACGGGTGTGACAGTGGCCCTGCAGGTCGACGGCGACCTGACGCAGTTCCTGATCAAGGTGAATGCGGCGCGAGTCGACGAATTTATTAAGGCTCTTGAGGCGGCAATCAGCTCGCCATAGTGTGTCTTGTAAGCGTCAATTTACCAAATTACGGAGTAAGTAATGCATTGAAAAGTATGGCCATGGCTTGTTCCTTTATCATGTATCAAAGGTTGTCAATTTTAGTGCAACCTCCTTACTGCTACAACCTTCGTGTACACCTTTCGGTCCCGAAGGGCCACCACCAGTCAAGCCACAGGTGCAATACCAACTGTGGTCACAATTCCTCCATAGGCATGGGCGTCAAACAGCAGCTGACGACGGAGGATGGCGGCGAGCTGTCGTCTCCACAAAAGAGCGACTTTCTCAAGCTGTTCTGGACGTTGGCTGAGAGTGACCGTGATGTACGCACACAGGCGGCGGCACAGCTACTCGTGTACCTGAAGCACAGTTCAAAGCAGGATACCGATGTACAGTACACGCTAAAGCGGCTGGTGCGCGGTCTAGCGTCTTCGCGTGATGCCGCTCGACAAGGCTTTAGCACGGCGCTAAGCGGTCTTTTGGCTGCTTTCCCGAAACAAATCACGTTAGAGAGCACAGATGAACTGCTGCGTGACGCTATGGAGGTACACTCGTCCATGAAGCCCATGGAGCAGCGCGAGCATGTGTTTGGTCGTCTTTTTGGACTCTTGGCTTTGCATCGCTCCGGTCGATTGCGTGCAGATTTACCACTGCTTGTGAAGGTAGTCAAGGAGCTGCTGGAGATGGCTGCGTTCAAACGCTGGTTTCGTGAAACGTGCAATGAAGCGGCTCTGACCGTGCTAGCAGATGTGCCGGCCGAGCTGTTCTTGGCGCAATTGGCTGCTCCTATCCACAAGTTGTTGCAGGTCCAGCCAACGAAGGGTAATGAGGAAGAAGGAGTGGAAGCTTGGAACGCCGACCAAGTGCTGCTCGCTGTTGGCGTGCAGCGATATCTGCACGTGACAGGTATCGCCCAAGACGAAGAGTTAACGAAGAGATTGCCGGAGCATTTTGCGGCTGTGAACGCTCTGCAACGCCATAATGTGCATGTACTTGCACGGCCACTGCGTGGATCGTCAGGATGCTACCCGCGTGTGCACTCGGCTTGGTTTGGAGTGTTTGGCCACGTACTGAACCCCACGAACGATGCATCAGCTACGCTCGATAGTGAGCTGCTTCAGGAAACGTGGACTGTGCTGGTAGAAAACTCGCTGGTCGGTAGCAGTAGCTCGGATGAAAGTGCGCCTACTAGCCACGAACGTCAAGGCCTGGCGTTCAAGCTGTTTGAGCTAGTGGCTCCCAAGCTTCCTGCACCGGTACTGCGAGCTATCCTTACGCCGCGTTTCGTCAAACGTCTGTATAACAATGCTGTTGCCAAGAGAAACTACCTGCACGAAGCTGCACGTCACTGTCTCAAGTCGTTTGCCGCCTGTGCGCCTACCGAGTTCTTCCATTTCTTACGCCAACAATTCACGACACCTCTTTCTATCCTAGTGACGTCCACACTAGCCGACGAGGACGAAGAAGAAAGCATAAATCCAACAAAGAAGAAGAAGCAGAAGCTAAGTGCTGGCGGTTTTGATGCGCTTATTGAACTGGAGGAAAAGAAGGAGCGCGAAGAAGCGGTCAATCGACGAACGGACCGCGCGCGGGTATGGGCCATGGAGACTATGATTGCTGCTCTTGTGGAGCTGCTGAGCACTAAGAAGGAGTCGCACAATGCAATGGAAGAGTTGGAGGACGACGTGCTCGGATTTTTTGTCTTTCATTCGTTCTTTACGCCGGCAGACGCTGCTGAGTTTGCTTCTTCCAAGAAGAGTAAGAAGAGTAAGAAGGCAAAGAAGATTAAGACGACACGAGTCGATGCAATGGTGCAGGAGGTGGTAGCAGCAAGTCCCGCTCTCTCGGAAAACGTAGCCAACTACGCCAAGACGCGTCTGTTTTCCTTGTTGAGTTTGGGTCTTGCGGGTGCTGATGGGGCACGGGCAAGTGCCAGCGTGTTGAGCCGCATCTTTACGCTGGCAAAGGACATGCATGGGAACAGCGCTACTGTTTCTTTGCGTGATCCTTTTGACGAGGAAGTCTCGGCACAATTTGATGCGTTAGTTAGCCAAGTTGACAGTCTGTTGAGCAAGGAAAAAGACGAAGAAGGAAACACGTCGACAAAGGCAGCGACGCGAAGACCTTTGAGTGAGACGTTCCTTCTACTCTTCATGAGTGCGGGACTTCAGTTTCTGGACGGTGAACAGCGCGAAGATGCCGCAGTGGTGGCCGCTGACTTGGAGAAATGCTACGCTCAACTGGTTACGCAAAAGCGGAAAGCTACGAAGCAGACGAAGAAAAAGAAGAAGAACGAGTGTGAGGAGACGGAAGAGGGGTCAGTAATGGTGCTCACGGATTTGCTGCTGAGCCTGCTCGCGCAGGACTCGAGTGCGCTGCGGGAAATTGTATCGCAGGTCTTTCGTTCGCTGCTGCCGCTGCTCAGCGGCGAGTGTCTGACCACGATTGTGAATGTGCTACAGCCGACAGCTGAAGCCGAAGGCGCGGCTGCTGTCGAGGAGGACGAAGAGTTTGCTCCGATTACGAATGATGACGAAGAAGAGGAAAACGACGAAGATGAAGAGGAGGTGGTGCTGTCTTCGGCGGACGCTCTGTCTGATGCCCTGCGCAACGACGAGAAGCTTGCAGCACTGCACCGAGAAGATTTGGCACTCGCTGCTATTGTGGGGCAAGTGAAGGTCCGGTCCCAGCGCAAAAAAGACCTCAAGCGTGCTCGTTTACAAACGATGCACTTCCAGCTACGAGTGTTGGACTTGCTGCAAGTGTTTGTCTCGCAACGTGTCGAGCAAACCGAAGCTGCTACTGCTAGACATAACGCACTGGTGCTGTCGTTGGTAGCTCCGCTGTTTCGTATTCTTACTCGTGTGCAGAATGCCGATAGTGAAAAGCTCGTACTTCGAGATCGACTGCAAGCTGTGCTTCTCCACAAGGTGCTTCGTACCAAGGACAAGATCCCGTCCGGTGGGACTTGTTCGACCATAGCATTGGACGCTCTCCGAGAGATTATTGAGCTGATTCGCACGACATCGATGGATAAGGACCACACTGGCAAAGTTGCCTCTGCTGCTGTTGTCTTTCTAATTCGTGTCATCTACTCGAACGATTCTTCTAGTGATGAAGAAGCGCAGCCACTTATTCAGGAATCAGTTGCTGATGCTTTTACCAAGAAGCATTCCCGCTTTCCGCGTGCGTCCTTCGACGAGCTCCTGACCAAATCCCCTGCAGTTGGTGCTCGCGTCCTTCTTGAGCCTCTTGTCGCTGTTGCTGCAGCTTCGGAGAAGGAGGAATCGGGCGTACGAGCAGCAGTCGACGAGTTCTCAAAGTGCGAAGTGTTCCGGCTGCTGACGATACTGCTCCGTGGCAGCAGTAAGCTTCAGCAGGCTGGCGAGTTGTCCGAGGCTCAGCGGAGTGCTTTCAAGCGTGTACAGAAGTCGTTGAGGATGGTATTGGTGCGGCAATTGTCCCCCGAGAGTGTACAGCAGCTCAAGGCCAAGCGTTTGAAAGTCGTCATGATGTTTGCGCTGCAGCTTGTGAAGTTTTGGTCCATATCCTCAGCGGAGAAGAAGGCGACAGAGGCAGATGTCCGCGCAGTGGTTGCGGCTGTGCAAAGTGTGGACTCTAGTTCGCATGTTGTCAAAGATATGGTGAAGCAAGTATCCGAAGCTGCTGGTATTCCATTTGTGTCGACTAACGGTGCGAAAGTAGACAAGAAACCTTTAATCAAGGAGAAGAAGGTGCCGGTGGAGAAGAAGATCGAGGTCGAGGAAGAGGACGAACGCATGCCTGAACATGACGACGACGAGGAGGAAGTAAACAAGTTGAAGGCCGACAAGTTTAAGGGAAAGAGCAGGACCAAGGGTCCCAAGGACAAGCAGAAGAAGAAGCGCAAGCGCTCCGTTGCCGACGAGTAAGAAAATAGCTGACCGCTTACCACTTATGCATCAACCGGAGATATATCCCAGTTGATAAGCCCCACCTATTATAGATACTAGAGCTTTTGTATGACTTGTGCGTGCGTGCGCGTTTGTCCTCCTCTTCCCCACAACATCATTAACACTTCCTGGTCGTCCATCCAGCGAGCCACATTGCAGACTCGCATCTCTCTCTCCATGTTACTGTCACTGATGACGCAAGAATGAGCAACTCCTATACTAAAAAAAACGGCTACGTCGCACGGACCCCGGCGTCCGTGCTCGATCGAATGATGAGGCTTGGTCCGAAGGGGCTTGCGTGTATCTTAAGTGTTGTCCTGTTGTCTATGGAGGCGCCGCTCTAGCCACGGAACTTGCCCCACACATGCAGCAGCACCACGAAACCCACGAACATGAGGCAGCTCACCAGCACCGTCGTGGGTCCAATCTTCAGACCGGGCGAGTCGTCCGTGTAGAAGCGCAGAATACCAGCCGTGCTGCCACCCATACCACGACCCGTGTTTTGACCCGATCGAGTTGCAGCCACCGGGCGTCGATTGCGTAGGCCACTGGCCGCCGCACCCTCAGCTGACGCCGTCGGGGCGGGCTTTTTGCCCGTCAAAGCTCCATTTGCTCCTGCCGCCTGAAGGAGACGTCAAAAGGAAGAACGAGTTAGTTATGTGACCAATGGAGAGCAGGGTATCGACACACACACACACGAATGGACGCACCATTGTTGCGTCTTGTCTGCGTGCTGCTGCTTGTTACTGGACACGCGCTCTGTTTGGTTGTGTGGGCAGTCGAGAAGGGAGATATGCCACGTATCAAGCAAGACGAGTACAGTGAGATTGTGTACTAAGTACGATATGGCACGTTCGAAAAAGAAAGCTTCTTTCTATCGCATTCTCGCTACGTCTTGTGCAGTGAATGTGTCAGAGATATGAGACACTAAGGAACGCTGTTGATGTTGATGACTCTTCGTGCAGAGGATCAAGTATGTTTTGCTTTGGTGGCGCTTATAAGGCGCGTAGGCGGTAAAAGTGTGCTCATGGACCAACGCAGATACCCGATATTTTGCAAGCTGCAACTTGATGGATGCTGCTAGAAGACGATAAGTATACCAAGATCTAGAAGATGCGTCATCGAGGCTACATGCAGCGTAGAACTGCTAGTATGATGGGAATATTCTCTATTTTATAGCTCAACGTCACCATCCTCAAGACGCAACACGCATACTTGATCATCGCCGCAGCGTATGACTCGATATTGTTGCAGCAAGTCATAGCAGTCTCACTTACATTCCCAAATCCTTCATGCGCCTAATTGTCTTTTACAACGTGCTGCCGACGTTGAAGTGAAGATATCATATGCAAATACTCAGCAATTTATACACTTTTGCTTGGATAAATCTTGATAAAAGATCTATCTCACGTGGACCACAAGCGAGCTTCACCTAGATGTGTTTACCACACCAAATGCTATGCTTTTCGTGGTCGAAGGAACATCATTCAACGTTCAACTACGTAGCACGCATGTCGAACTTAGAGGCAGCACTGGTCCAGGCGCTGGACGCATCGTTCCCTCATGTAGCATTCACTATGGCCTACGGGTCAGGCGTTTTCCATCAGAAAAATCACGACTCGAGCGCTAGCATGATAGACCTCGTATTCGCTGTGGACGATCCGCTAAGTTGGCACGAACAGAACATTGCGCGCAACCCCCACCATTATTCAATGCTCAAGTATTTGGGTGCTGCCAATGTCACGGCCTTCCAGGAGAATTTTGGCGCCGGCGTTTACTATAATACACTGGTGAATAAATCAAGCAACATGTCCTGAAAAAAGTGATAGACTAACGGAGATTGGCGGCAGGTTCCTCTCACGGGTAAATCGCTTGGAATGCGACTTATCAAATACGGTGTCGTGAGCACACAAACGCTGTGTGAAGATTTGACAACGTGGAAGACACTTTATCTCAGCGGTAGAATGCACAAACCAGTACGTTTTCGCTGGTCGTCACTGACTCGTGGCAAAGAACTCATATCGGTGGTTTGTTTAGGTCAGTATTCTTGCAACGAGTACAGGTATTCAAGCAGCAACATCAGTAAACTTGACGCATGCACTCAACTATGCGCTGCTTTGTCTACCCGAGAAGTTTTCGGAGCATGATCTGTATACGGTGGGTTAGCGAATGTTGTCGACGGTTGCTTTGCATTTCCTAACGAATTTCAAGTAGAAGATTGCAGGAATATCATACCTCGGTGACTTTCGGATGACGTTCGGTGAGAATCCGAAGAAAGTGCGCAATATTGTAGACGGCAACTTCAAGGGCTTTAGAGAGCTGTATCAGCACAAAATTGTGGTAAGAAAGCTACTTGGACAGGTTGTCGTTCGATCAGTGTGAGGCAATTGATCAGTGATGTGGTTACCCTGGCAGAATTCACCATTCATGTCACGCTCGATCTGTGACGGGGATGTGTTAGTCGCCAATAGCGACAACCACGAAGTGAGGCAAACCATTGTAAATGCGTTGCCGTCCAACGTGCTTCGACGTCTTGCCGCCAAATCACGAGGGCTCAACCATCCGACCATCACGAAAAAACAGCTGCAACGCGTGATTGCATCGATAGTGTTCCGGTCAAGTCGCTCACAAAGTATCAAGGGCATCGCCACTGCTGGAGGCATAAAGTCGATCGTCTACGTCGCGCAAAAGTTGCAGCGCACTTACTTTAAGCGCTCAAGCGAGTGACTCGGAATCAGCTGACAGCGTATGATGCAGCGCAAGTCCGCAATGGAATACTAGCGTTTGCATGATGATTTATCTATTATCAATCGACTATTTCCTGCTTAGACGGTCAGCACCTTCTTCAAATATTCCACACGTGCCTTGGTCTCCTGTGCAAGTTCCTTGTCCTCACCTTCTAACGCATCAATCTGCTTGATACGCTGGTCACACTTAGCAGTCAAGCCAAACTCTGGTTTCTTGCAAGCCGCCATGAAGGCTGGCCCGATCATGGCAAACTCCGCCAGACTCTCCACAGCAGTTTCACACAGGTCCACGTTCTCGTTCGTGATGAACGCTGCTGCTGACTGGATGAAGAAATCTTTCTCCAACACGAGATCTGCTGTCGAACGTGTATTGCGGATCAAATAGCGGAGAAAAAACAGCGACTTACGCTGCAGTCGGATATCCGTAGCGCATTCCAAGTTGTCACGCAAGAGGTCCAGACCCTTACAAGTGTCTCCAAGGAAACTCTCCTCCGCCGCGGCGTGATGACGCACCAGACATGAGATACCGAGCAAGGCCTTTGCACGACAACTGACGTCCTTGTCGTCACGTGCCATTGTGCAGAGCACCTCCAGCAGTCCATTTTTCATCGCCGCATCCTGACAGAAAGGATTGTTCTGCACTGCAACGGAGCAGACCTCTGCCGCCAGAGCACGGGACGACGCGTGCTGGTACTTTTCAATCACGTTTATCATGACGCGCAGACCGCCCATCTTTGCGAAATTCTGCGCGTTGTCGATCTGGTCGATGCGTGTCAGCAGTTCGTCCAACAGCGTATCCTTGTACTGCGCCAGCTCCTCAGGTGATGGATCCGCGTCTTCGCTGACGGGGGTGCCGTCTTCCGAGGCAAAGACGAGCCGCGGATCCTCGCCCTCCAGGATGCGCAGAATGTCCTTGATGCGTTCGTTCTCGTCAATGACACCTTCGTTCATAACCATCTCTAGAAACCTCCGCTTGTCTTCTGAGATGGGCGTCGCCTTTGCCGGCGTCGTGCCGTCCGTGTGCTTCATTGTCCACTTCATGAGCGCTTGCCACTTGGCTTGGTCTGTTGCTGCCATCTTATTGTAGTTTGGTCAAAATTGCTATTGAATGGCTTCAACGCAGAATCAGAAGCGAACTATCGGGAATTTTCTAGAAGCTACCAATAGCCAGTGTCTGATGCCGAAGAGCGATATTATACGAAGCAGTGACAATGACACCTACAATATATCATACAATGTCGAAATACCTGAGTGGATACTTTACCATCTCCATGATTTGATCTATATATCTATCGACAGAGCGTTTTTTTTCTCTTTTTCAAACATCATCTTTTTCTTCTTCTCTTCTTCTCTTCTTCTCTTCTTCTCTCTTCTTCTCTTCTTTTGCCTGCTTTCATGACATCAGCCTTGATGTAGATAAATGACCTCTCTCACAGCAGTACACAACGACCGCATCCTACGGCCAAATCCGATCATGACGTCTAGCACGTATCCAAGAAACACCAATGGACACTCGAAAGAGTTTTTGTCGGTTCTCTCAGCAAACCTGACGCACCGTATCCATCGCTCGTTATTTGATTAGCAAAGAGGTGACTAGCGTATTAGCACCTTTCCTCCACTGTCATCTTCAAGTACTTGCTCTTCTTAACACCGCTCTCTAGACATGGTCAAAGCCTCCTTTGGGTTCGGCACGCGACAGGTTTAGAGTTATCCACCAATCAATGTCAAAGCGGTAGACACAGCCCCTCAAAAGGTACATAGAAAATCGTGAGGGCAGAAAGTATACACTTAGATATTGACATTTTCACTGCTCGCTATGGTAAAGATGCGTTGTCTCTCTCGACTTCTGCGCTGGGCAAAGACCGATCTGCTGCGTCAAGATACTCCCACTGCGGTGCCAGCGAGCCACTTCAGCAGCGCACGCGAGAAACTTGGCTCTGCCATCGAGGAGCGCTACGCCTGCAAAGCTTTTCTGCCGGATGTAGTCCCGGACAAGACTCTCGAGAAGATCCTCAAGCTTACGCTGGTGCGTAATGCGCCTGCAATATTACAGCAACTATGTTTATTAAACAATAAAATCATCGCCACAGAGAGCCCCGACGGGATTCAATACACAGCCATACGCCTGCGTGCTGGTGCGTGAGCCAAAGGACCGCGAGAAACTGGCGGAGACTATGCTGGGCAGCAACGCCCGTAAGGTCAAGGAAGCCCCGGTGGTGGCAGTCTTTGCCGCAGACTGTGGTGAGTTGAGAATTGCAGATAACCGAATAAGGCGAGGCTGAGACTGACTAGTGTGGCAATTTGTGGCTTCTAGAGCCAAGCAAGCGTCTGCCGCGTCTGCAGAAGTTGGCTCATGACAATGGAGCCTCTGCAGACGTTGTGAACAACATGCCGCACGTGGTGCGTCTTTTCTCAGGAGAGGGCTTGGTTGCAAGTAGTCTTCGTGCGGTTATTGCGACGGCTGTGTCGCCACTAATGCCTGCTCCTTCGAATGTGTCGACGGAAACGTGGGCGTTCAAGCAGACGACGTTTGCAGCTGCTACTTTTCTGTATGCAGCACAGGTACACGGTCTTGCGACGTGTCCGATGGAAGGGTTCGACCAGGTCCGCGTGAGAAATGCGCTGGACATACCGGACCGCTATGGTGTGCCTGTGGTAATTGCTCTTGGCCATGCGGACCCGGCTGCAAAGCCCAAGAAACCTTCCGCAAGGCTGAACCCGACGGAGGTATTCTTTGACGGCAAGTTCGGTGACTCGAGTGGTAAGATTTTCTCTGACAAGTAGAAAGTCTTAGGATGAGACCGACTAACGCTAGGCAGTGATCATGGAAGGTCATTTACAATAAACTGCTATCGTAGCACTGTTGCATCACTTCAAAATGATCGAATATGACGTTGTCCTGACAGTCGACATAAGTATCAACACGACGGTGCTGTCAAAGGACGAAGCATAACGCCACGGACGCTTCTGATCTGTTACACTGTCAACATTAGAAAAAGAAGCTGTAAATCATTGTCGACTAATTAATTGACGCTCAAATACAACTATTTCTATACTAATTGCATATACCATTGCAATATCTGAAGGTATTGTCCGTACTTGCTTAAATCAGTATATTTGTGTGCCTATTTTGTGCAAGACCCTTTATAGACCAAATCGCAATTGCTCACAAGCATCATGCGACGACGGCATCGGAGCTACTATCCCAGTCGCGGCACTAGTAGCGCTCCAAATACGAGCCATGACCCGCACTCTGTATCCGCCGCTGTATCCAATACAACTGACGTATCGTCCGGCACATCTCCAGTCTCAGGTGGATCTCTCTCGACTTCAGGAAGCTCGACAATGCACGGAAATGTTAACGTGCGCTTGGATCTGAACGCAAGCGCCCTCAGCGTAGACGCAACAGGCTCCGTAGCCATACTAGCAGGACGTAAGGGTCTTCACGTCGTGGATCTAGAGACGCCTTTTCTTCCACTAGCTACGCTGCACCACCAGACGAAACTCGAAGTGACGGTAGTCAAGTGCAACCCGCACGCTCTGTTCAAGAGCCATGTGGCCTCTTCAAGCAACCGCAACACGCTCATATGGGACATTGCCCATGTACGAGTCGGTTCCGGAGCTTCCACGTCAATTGGAGTTGGTCAGGGCTCTCCCAGCGGCTACGAACACGGTCATAATGGCGGAGGAGGAGGAGCTAGTGGCGGTAATGGCTCGCAAACGACCTCGCAGCCTCTTGTGGCGACACTGAGAGCTCATACTCGACCAGTGAGTGACGTGGCGTGGTCGCCCATGGAGCCTTCGCTACTGGCGACGTGTTCAGCTGATGCAAAGACACTACTCTGGGATATGAGGTCACCACAGAGACCGGTCCAGACGTTGAATGCCTTTAACACGAGTGTGGTTCAAGTCGAATGGAATCGCGTGGACGTGACGTCGTTAGCTACTGCACACGATGGAGAAGTGCGAGTGTGGGATCTACGAGCCGCGGCCGAGAGAACGGTGGCCCCAGTGGCTCTGATTACAGCGCATATGCAGAAGATTTATGGCCTCGACTGGCATCCACAGCGAATGTACGAGTTGGTGACGTGTTCGGAGGATAAGACTGTCAAGTTTTGGGATGTAACACAGCCTCGCGTCTGCCAAGGGATGCTCAATACCGGAGCGCCAGTGTGGCGAGCGCAATACACGCCATTTGGGGATGGACTCGTGACGATTTCACAGCGGATGGATAGCACGATCCGATTGTGGGCTCTTTCGCATGGTGATGGCGATGATGGAGGTAATGTCGATGGTGGAGGAGGGAATGTTCCTGGGGCTATCGTTGCTGCTTCGGTCACGGCAGAGCTGGCGCATTCGTTCGTTGGTCATAATGATCTCGTGAAGGGTGTAGCATGGCGTACTCGTCCCCAGACGAGTGTGTACCAGCTCGTGTCCTGGTCTAAAGATCAAGAACTGCGCATGTGGCAAGTGGATGGGCCGCTACTTGAGGCTTGTGGCTTTGACACTGCGTCGTATCTCGCCGATGTTGCTCCTTCCGAGGGTAACACTACGAGTGCTCATCAGCAGACTGAGACCCGCCGTATTACGCACGCTGAGTTTACCGGAATGCATGCGCAGCATTCCAAGTACAGCTTGTCGGCTCTAAAAACCGACTTTGTACCGCTCGTGGTGCCAAAGTCTGCAGTACCACTGAACATTGAGGAATACACGTTGGAGGGCGACGATGGCTCGTTACAGGCTCTTCTGGCGCTTGAGGAAGAGCTTATCAAAGGAGGTGAGACGCGGTCTCAATCCGAGAAAGAAGAAGACGAAGGACCACTAGCAGGAACGGGAGTAAAAGACGATGCTCGCTCCGAGACCTGTGCGAGCTCCAAGGACAAATCGGTGGGTTCCTGCGGTGCAAGAGCGCTGCCATGTCCTCGGTTTTCAGGAGCAGCTTTCAGTGGACCCAACATGCTCGTGGTGTTTGATTCCCGGGTGGCAATCGGTCAATCGCGCAGCGCCGCAGTTCCCACTGCGGTAGCTGCAGGCAAAGAGAGCAAGCCACAGGCCGTTCCCAACAAGTTACCGCGTACCTACGAAGAATTGCTCGACTTGAGAGACTCGCGCTTTGCAACAAAGAAGAACAAGAAGCCACCGGTGAAATTCCTATCGTCGGCTAACATTATGGGCTCGATGGATGTTGGTTCAAATGATTGGGCAGGACCACAGCAGCAGCCGCAAGAGCTGCTTGACAGCGGTGTCGTCGTGGGTGCATTTGGCGAAGACATGGACAACCACACGCGTTCTGCCCATGGCTATCGTCATGCGTCAATGTACTACTCGTCAAGCAATGGAGGACCTGGTGGGAAAGACGACATTCTGACTGGGACGAATGAGATGGACTCGTCCATTCATAACGGGTCCGAATACCTGAGTACGTACTTCTCAGGTGCCGAGTATCACTTGTCCGTGGACAATTCGGAGCATCTCTTATCAATCCCTTCAAGTGCTGGAGCTGGTCTTCAGCTCTCTCCGCGAGTATCAGTCCGTTCAAGTGCGGCCGAGCGATTGAAACGCGTTGAACAAGCGGCGCCAGCTCTTAATCTCGATCTCAGCATTAGCGTGACGATTCTCGACCTGTCCAAGCTTTGTGGCGTGTCGTCGATTTTAACGTACCAGACTGACCTTTTGCCTCGCAATGTGACTGCATCGACCGTGTCCCCAAAGACTAGCGTGGCTGCAAGACGAAAGAAGACGCAACGGGGATCGGTCAACCGTTCGATGATCTCCTGGATGCTACGAGCAGCAGACGATCGACTTGACAGGCGCGGAGTTGCACCAAACAATCACTTGAGTCGTGTACTGCAAGGCCTATTGAGTGAAAATGGCGGCATTGCGAAAGAAGACGACGTTTCTCCGTTTGACGCCTCCTGCACGGCATTAGCTGCAACGTGCGCTCAGAATTCACGCACTGCAATGCTCGCAGGCCGACGGGACTTGCAGCAAGTTTGGTCGCTGTTGGAGATCTCAGCGGCGCCTGAGGTCGAACTGCCCATTTACAAGCACGACAAGTCGTTGGCATCACTTCGTCTGCGTACCTCGCATCGATGGAGTGCTCATCCTCTTGGAAAACGTCTTGTCCACAAAGTTCTTGACATGTACGAGCAGGCAGGCGATGTCCAAGCTCTGGCCTCCATTGTGTGCGCTTTGAAGCCGAATGAGCGCAAGGAACAGGACGAAATGCACAAGTCGGTCACTCCTTCAGCCATTACAAAGGAAGATCAGCTTCCAGTGGTACGTGAGGACAGACGTTCAAGCATTGAAGACGTGACTAGCGGAGTAGGATCGAGTATCCCTGAGAACGCTACAAGCTCTGGATTGCGCTTTCGACGCTCTTCGTCTACGACTCTATCGCAATTGGCAATGAACGTGGCGGATTCCAGCGATGTTCCTCCTGTTATGAGAGGTGCTCGTCGGTCTAGTAGCCACAGTGAAGCTCGACCCCAGGGGCTCTTCCTTGACAAAGACGCTGGGTTTCGTGCCCCAAAAGACTGGACACAAGTCAGCAGTGGCAATAGCAGCGCCACGTCCAGTAGACAATCGAGTCCAGTCCGAGAACGCACCCTGAGCAGCTCCTCTGTCAACAATCGGGACACCTTGTACAAGGCCTCAGCACCGACGCTCAATACGAGCTGGAAAATGGACTTTGATCGCATTGAGAACCCCTTTAAGACGTGGAGCGGCAACTCGAACAAGGACGCGCCGCCACCTCGGCTTACTGCTGATACATTCCGTCCACCAATTCAAGCAGTGAATGGAATGTCGCCAGCACCTTCCAAGATAGTGTCCGAGTCACCACGGATCAATCCCGTCACGCCATCTCCTCTCCATGGACCCCTTGGCATAACAAGCCAAGAAGAGGAAGTGGACGCAAATGATCGTGTGCTCCTCCAATTGAACTTTCGTTCAGTGGACGAAGAAAAGTGTTTGCTATCGTCGCATCCGGAAGACGAAGCACGCTACGACGTGTACAAGGAAGCGTACGCAGACGTGCTCTATCGCTATGGGGCAATGAACTTGCGCACCGAAGTGCTCAAGACAAAAGCTCGTAGCGCGCAAGCCCCACGCGGGATTTCCATGGGATTGATTTGTGGCTCCTGCAATGCGGTACGTCGTGCTTTGACTCGACTTGTTGCGTCTATCTACTGACTGCTGATTGCCTAGAAAACAACCGACGCAGTGTGCTCAAGCTGTCGGGAATTTGCCATGCGCTGCTCCGTGTGTCAACTCGTGGTTCGTGGTCAGTCCATGTTTTGTATGACATGCGGACACGGTGGCCACGCAGCGCATCTCCGTGAGTGGTTCAAGGTCGAGACGGCGTGTCCTACGGGCTGTGGCTGTTGGTGTAAGCAGGCTACCGCGACAATGCCCGCGTATCAATTGGAACAGCAAGAGACCGAGCACACCATTGCCATGTCCCGGTCTCACTCGTTCTAAGTGAAAGGTTGGTGTGGTGTACGTTAATTTTGGGGTTTTGGTAGCGGGTGGAAGTAAGGAGAATGCGCGGCAGCGGCTTGAGTCTCGAGCGCTTTATTAAAGGCAAAGCGCAGCGGTCTAAGAGCGATGCCAAGAGCAAGAAGAAGGTCCTTATCCACAAGGCACAGCGTCGACGGCAATACGAGAAGGTGAAGAAGCGTGAAGGAAATGCGGTGATTGGTGGAGACGGAGACAGCACAGCCGAGTTGTCGTTCTATGATCGATTCTTTAGCGAACTTAAGAGCGGCAAAGGGGATGAAGATGCACGCAAGGTGGAAGTACGTGTTGACAAGGCGTCATTAAGGCGGGAAGAGCAGACGCACGTGGTGAAACCCGACCCGTTCTTCAAGGCGAAGAAGAAGGCTGTGGTGACGAAGATGGAGAAGCAGAGATTTCGAGAAGAGAAGCAGAAACGACTAGCAGCTGCTGAAAAGAAGGTCGTGCAGCGCAAGAAACGTCACGTGAAGCTAAGCCAGCGCACGGCAACGGGGCAACCTGTGGTGAAGAATCATATCAACGACATTTTGCTGCGCCTTGAGACGGAGAAGAAGAGAGCGGCGAGCAAGTAAAGCGGGTGGTCTGTAGCCCGTAGAACAAGAAAAGCCGCAAGCTATTTAGCAAGTGATGAACGTGTTAATGCAAGCAGTGAACGAGCGTTTTGGCTCACTCGCTGTGTGAGCTGCTAGACGCAGACAATCCGTGACGCCTGCTTGTCTATCAACGCACAGACTTTGTACTGCTTGACACATTGACTGGCCAACCTCATACACGACTCTTTTATCAAAGTAGCAGTTTTTCTTTTTGTCTTTTAATCATGGCTAGGATGTTCCCGAGCATCGTCTCCTTCCCATCAGCTTTCCGGCAGTCGTCGTCGTCTAAACACCGACAAGACTCGGTATCTTTTCTCGTTGTAAGGCGGTACTCAAGGACGCTGCCTTGTGCTCGTGTATCCACTCTAGCAAGTGATATACACAGCACTATAGCAGCATACACTCATTGACAGGCACGAGTGGTTACTTGGCCATGGGGTGCGCGGCGATATAGTCGATGACGTGCGCAGGAGTGAGCAGCTTCTCCGACTCGTTGTCCGGGATCTCAATGGTAAATTCCTCTTCCATAGCCATGACAACCTCCACCACGTCCAGCGAGTCCAAGCCTAGATCCTCCTGGAACTTGGCGGCCTCCTTGACCACATCCGCATTCACCTTTTCAAAGTTCTTGACGACTCCCAACACGCGCTCGCTCACCTCGTTGCGGTCCAGAAACGTCTGCGCACTGAAGAAACGAATGGGAAAAGCGCGTGACACGAATTGCGGGCGGGCGACGGCGCGCGACAGCGGACGGAACGTAGCGACAAGGCGGTTCATTCTAAGGGCGAGTGAGTAGGCGAGTGCCTTGCGAGCCACAAATGAGAGGACCAGCATCATTGAGGTGGCCCACACGAAACGATGTGGACATTACGCGAAATACTTCAACGAAGCACTTCTTTATGCAGATTGAAGCAGCGCCGATGGCTGATGCGGACACGCAAGAGGACGAAGCGCAGCAGGCGCGTGAATGGTGGGGATCAAGAGAGCTGGAGGTGGAGCGTGAACTGGCTGCGGGTCTGCAACGTCGCATGGAGGCGCAGCGCGCACAGCTCTACGCATTCAAGACGGAGCAAAGCAAGTGGGAGCACGAGCTGCAGTTGCGCATTTCGAAATACGCCCACGACCGCAAGCTACTGAGCGAACACAATGTGGAGCTTCAAAAGGAGCTGACAGCGATGGAAGAAAAGTTTGCACAACATCAGCGAGAGATGGACCTGCAAGTGCAGCACGTGATTGAACTTGAAGGAATGTTACACGCGAATCAAATTGACGCACAGCAGATGCGGACATTGAGACAAGAGAATTGCAAGCTACAGCAGGTGTGGAGGAAGTTGTAATGAGCTGGAGACTAGAGAGGAGCGAGTTGCTGATGTCGTTATGGTTGCGTTTGTTCTCTTGGCGGGTTGTAGAAACTGCACCAATGGGAAAGGTTTCATCGTGCGGAGAAAGTGGTCGTTGCAAAAGAGCAAAAGCTGCAGCAGGAAGAGCTACTGACAGAGCTAGAGAAGCTGTTGGTCATATCGGGGAAGGATGAGGTGCAGCAGCAGCATGTAGGAGCGTTTAGTGAGAGGGACACACAAAGTGAACAGGTTCGAAGAAACGGCACAGGAGACGAGTCGTTTGTAACGAGGATTAAGGATCTAGAAGCAACCTGCAAGCAGAAGGTGTGGATAGAAGATGTGCACAAGGAGCAAAGGATTGATGTGATAGTAATGATTATGACGTGTGCAGGACCACACAATCCACTCGCTGAAGGCAATCGTAGAGCAGCAAGAAACCGCCTTTGATGAGAAGTTGAAGATCGTGACTGCCAAGTACGACCAGGTCAAGAATATCAACATGGCATTACAGGTCGGTATCGTACTGACACGAGGTTTGGTCGTCAATATTGGGACTAATTTGAATGTGTTTTGTATCGATTCCACATTGAAGAAACGACTGATGCACGCATTGACAGAAGGAAGTGGCAAGTCTTGAGTCATATACTACCGTCAATCAAAACCCGTATCAATATCAACATACGAAACCGATGCAATCGACACGCTAGTGCAGTAGGATACATAGTCCTTCATTTTCTTTAATGGACTACAAACGCGCAGCGTAGACACAATCTCTCGTCTATCTCCAGTGACAAAAAGTCCATACTCCTCGAGGATCAAAACGACATATCTCCACTTACTGCTGCACCTGGATGTTGTACTTTCGCTGCCACTCATCCGCAGCCTTTTCCTTCTGCTTGATGCTCTCGTTCAGCTGTGCTAGAACCTGCGTAATGCCGTCACGATTAGCAGCTACGGCTGGCAGCACTTCCTGAACCGTGCGCTCCACAAGCACGCCGCCCACCATGCGGTAAGCTTTGCGATCATTGGGCAGCTCATTGAGTGTTTGAATCACACGTTCGTACTCGGTAGTCTCGACTTCAAGCTCGGCAATCTTCTCACCCATCTGCCTCACCTCTGCGCGTAGACTCTTGTACGTAGCCACGACTTGCTGCTCCGTGATCTGCTCGGACATGACTCTGTTGTTATCTTGGGTCTTTCTTGAATCCCTTTTCAAATCGATATGCACCATACATTTTGTGTACCCAATTTGAAAGAGATTTGTGTAGGGGCGACCAATAACACACAGTCAGGGCCATTGGTTCGGGGAGCTCAATGCCAACTATTGACTTTTTTGCTCTTATTGAGAAATTCAACTGACTCGAGACAAGTAACCATGCAGAACGAGGCCGGCCAGTCGATCGACATTTACATCCCGCGCAAGTGGTGCGTGTGCAGCTACTTCTTTATGTATGGCAATGCTTAAGTGAGTATTCATTCGTGCTTTGTTATTGCTTTTTGTCGCCCTTTATAGCTCGTGGACCAACCGCATTCTCGCGGCTAAGGACAACGCCTCCGTGCAGATCAATGTCGGCCGCGTGAACGCCAACGGTGTCTTCACAGGCGAATCGGACACTTTTGCTCTGGCTGGATATATCCGCCACCACGGCGAGGGCGACATGGCCCTGACCGAGCTGGTCCGTCAGGCGGACGCCAAGATCTAAGCAAAAGAAGCTGAAGAGATCACACCCCGCAGTAAAGCTGGGCGTGCGCTCACCAACACATAGCTACCAGTTCAGGCGCTTCTTCTCATGAGAATGCCATTTATCAAATGATGCGCTCGTGAGAGCTTGCCGGTACTGCGCTAGCGTCGCTTGTGGAGTCGGTTGCTTTTGGGTTTGACCTTGTCTTTTTCTCGGTCGGTCGTTAGTCTCACTATTGAATTCTGGTCAACGAAAGAGCAAGGACAAGCATTTCTCCTGTCAAATACGCGTCTTTATCTGTTGTTCTTTTTCAATGTTATGGAGCTCGTGCTCGAGACAGACTCGTGGCTGGCAGCTTTGAAACAGATAGACAACCCGCCGTTGTATAGAGCTCGTATAATTCTTGTATTGAAGCGCGGCATTTGTCTACAGAAATTCCTACTACGTCATGCTCGTGACTGTAATCCTCTGCTTGAGACGATCCAGTGTGCTCGATAGCATCAGAGTATGATCCGTCCGCTTAGCCCTTTGCATCAACAGTGTGAGATGCCAAATTTACTTACCGAAAACAAACATCTGGATGGGACGCACCTGGGGGCCGCGCTGGACCATAGCCTCCGAGACGACCTTCATCGTGTCAATGTATCTGTTGATGCACAGAGCAAGACAGTTCTGCTGCTTGCCGTCCAGCTTGCCGTTGGGGCGTGAGATGCACTTGTCAAAGCACTTTTCCTGCAGACTCTGCGTCAGTTCTTGCAGCGCCTGCTGTTGCACTTCCGAGCGGACCTGTTTATAAGACAAAATATGGAGACGCTCGTTAGCCCTTGACACCGCTTCGTCGCAGCTCGCTCACACATGTCCGACATAGGTGCATCAATGTATACGTACTCGATTGACAAGCTCAGCCTTTTGCTGGGGAGTGAAGTTAGCGCCGTCCATTGCTATTCCTTACTGGTTGGTGATGACTTACTTTTGCGTAGAATTAAAGCTCGTCAAAATGACTAATGTTGCGGCTAAAAGGTTTTATCTGCTCAATGCGCAACATACTGTCAAGTTTCTAAGTTCCATGGATTATTCAGCGTCAATCACGACTTCAGGCTCAAGGAAGCACTCAACATGCACACGCCGCTCGACCGCCCGCACCCTGACTGTCAGAGTGTGCGTTACTTTACTGCTACAATGTCAGCTGCTACCGTATCAATCGCTAACGACTGACTGAGCAGGAGATTCAGGCGCTGCTCGTTTGTCACGACGACAACCCGTACGCCAAGTTCTTCGGTGCGTGCACTGATGTCAAGACGGCTTTGGACAAGTGCTTCAAGAAAGAGAAGGAGCGCATTCGTGCAGCGAATTTCAAGCGCGCTAAGGCTTCAGACGCTTACGTGAGACAGAAAATGCAGGAACACCGCGATCGTATGGAAAAGCCCAACTAAGCGGCAACGCAACTAAATAGCTACAACCAGACTCGATGGGGTTTCCGCAGCCTATGGAAAACGCCATTAAGTACGCGGAAAGTAGATTTCTACTTGTTTCGCGTGTTAATCACAGCGATGATTGTTATTATGCAACTTAGCAGCGCAGCTCAAAGCCTCTTATAGTACTGACGTTTCTGCAGCAAGTTTCTTTGTAATGCCTTCGACCAATGACCCGAAGGTGCGAGCACATGGATACATTAGCGGGCCAGGTCAAATTTACTCTACTCCTCACCCTCATGAAGTTTGTCACCAGTGGGGCGATCCCAGACAGAGTACCGTGTTGTCAAATTCCAATAGTAAAGTTTTCCACGGTTGTCTAGCGCTGAGCGCCAATTGCCGAAACGCTGTCCGATGAGCACCACGTCATTGTCCTCTTTGGCATTATCATTTGCTTTCGCGTGGGTCTCTGGTAAGGGGCTCCACGGAATCGTGCCTTCCATAATGTACTTGGCATCAACCTTCTCCAGATTCTTCAGTTCACGCTTCATGTGCTCTGCCATAATACTGGCAATACGCAAACCTTCTGGAGACTTGTTCTCCAGTAGGTGCTCCGCTACAGCAGACTGCAAGATATTGGGTCCGTTCTTCAAGCCTTTGTCATACGCCATGCAGGCATTAAAGCACACCTGTTGCACCTGAGCCAAGTGCTTGTTCACTGTGAGTTCAGAAATGTCTTGATGGCGAATCCGCACGACGGTTTCTTCCCACAGTCGGTCAAACACGAGCTCCTGCATGATCTTTCCTTGCTCTCCTTCTAGTGCCAAGCGGCGGTGCACTAGCCACACGTGCGCCATGAGCAGCGCTTGTTGAGACCGAAAAGATCGCGTCAATCCCAGCGCACAGTAGTACTCTGGTCTGGCTGTGTAGTTCATGCAACTCTGGAGCACGGCGGTCGAGTGGCGAAACAGACGATCGTCGTCGTTCAGGAATCCCAGCATCTTCCACAGCCAGTGCCAGCGCTGAATTGGATTCGGACTCTTGGTCACATCCACATTTGCCGATCGACCAATGATGCCGCGACCCGGAGACGGTGGCGCGATGTCAGTCTCAGCCCACGCAAACTTGTGCCTGTCTTCGCGCAACATCTGTGGCTGTGGTACACTGGCAGCGGATGAGAAGCCTCTGATCGTCAGCACCTGCACCTGCATCTTTCCACGCTCTAAGGAAATAGAAGAGGCTCCTAGTCGCTTGGTCGTCATGGCGACGCTTCTGCGCTGGCCGCAGGCCACGGCTCGCGTTGCAACCGCCCGCATGTCAAGAAGAATGAATGAAATCGGCGTTGACCACACGTTCTTATAGAATGCGTACTTAATGACATGGTGCAGTGACGGAGCAATATATTGCACCAGCCAGTCAAAAGAGCAAATCTAGTCTTAACGTCGTGAACAATGGGACGCAAGGCGAGACACTCGGCGCGCACGGGCGACGGTGGCGCAGAAGTGCGTCTACGTAACCAGAGGCTCAAGGAGGCTGAGAAGGTGCATAAGGATGCAGAGCTTACATTTTACGATGATCCGTCTGAAAATGAGAGCGATAGGGAAGTGATGGAGTCAGAGGACGACGAATTGATGGACCAGGAGGTGCTGGAGTTGGGCGGAGATGAAGATGATGATGATGGAGAAGAGGATGAAGAAGAAGAAGAAGAGAATGATGGTGATGATGATGATGATGGTGATGTGTACGATGCTGATAGCGAGCGCAAGAAAGTGATGCAGATGGAGGGCAAGTGGGGCAAGTCTCGCAAGACTTTTTACTCTGCAGATACGGCCGAGTACGAACTGGAATCAGATGAAGAGATTGCAGAGGATGAAGAAGAAGCTGCTCTTGAGCTACAGCGTAAGCAGGCAGAAATGATGGACGACGAGGACTTTGGTATTGATGCGCCTGAAGCTGATGGAGATGAAGAGGAGGAGGAAGAAGAAGAAGCAGAGGAGAACAATGAGGCGATGACGGTGGATGATGAGGAGCTGGTTGGTCAGCAGCTGGCTGATATTGCCACGCTCGCAGATAATGGCGCTGGGGGTGCTGAGACTGTGGAGCAGGTACACAAGGACTTTTCCAAAATGTCTAAGAAGGACAAGCTGCAGATTGTCAACCAGTCGGCTCCAGAGCTGCTTGGTTTGATGTCGGAGCTAGAATCAACAACGAAAGAGCTAGAAGAGGTAGTTACACCTGCCGTACTCAAGTTGCGACCTGTGCGACGGAAATCACGTCAGCTGCAGATGGGTCTGCGTTACTTGATGACTCGGCAGAATCTGTTACTGAACTACTCGGCAAATATCTCTTTCTACTTGCTGTTGCGTGCAGAAGGCAAGAGTGTGTCCGATCACCCGGTATTGATGCATTTGTTGTTGCTCAAGAAGCAACTGAACAAACTCCAGTCTGTCAATGAGGTACTGAACGAGCAGTTGCAGGATCTGCTCACGAAGGAGCTACCGGCTGAGCGGAAAGCAAAGGTCGACGACGGCCTTGAAAAGTTCTTTGCCAAGTCAGAGCGCAAACATAATGTCGACGACAAAAAGTTGTCAGCCAAGAAATCGAAGAAACAGAAAAAGTTGACAGAAGTATCCGCTGAAGAGCTGGCTGAGGCGGAGCGATTCTACGAGCAAACTGTCCGCGACCAAGCGGTACTCAAGAAGGCCAAGAAGGACCTCTACACGCACGAAAACCCTGCGGCATTGGCTCCAAGCGACGACGAAAGTGACATGGAGGATGAGGGCGGCAAACGTGGCGCATCGTACCAGATCATGAAGAATAAGGGCCTAAAGGCTCACAAGAGCAAGCTGAATCGTAACCCACGTGTGAAGAAGCGCTTGCAATACCGCAAGGCTATCATCAGAAGAAAGGGGCAAGTGCGCGACGTGCGTGTGGGCGAGGCCGGCAAGTATGGAGGCGAAGCGACAGGTATCAAGTCGAACCTTACACGCAGTCGCAAGATCCGCAACTAACCTGGAGACAGCTCAGTGCGCGGGCCGGTAATCAAATACATAGACCTTTTTGCATCATTCAATGCTCGTCCTTGACTCTCTGGAATACTACTTTGGAAGCTATGTATTTATTTGGTCCTTCTCTCGCAGCTGCTGCAAAAGTCATCCAAGTACACTTCACACGTCCACGGGTGGCTACGCTTACTTGGCGGCTTCGATGGGGCTCTCCCACAGCTTGTGCTCTGTAACATGAGATCGAATCATATCAATTCGTGACTGTCTAGAGATCAAGAGCTGCTATATCCAACGTACCAATGTACACAGGGATGACGCTCAGTTCGTCCTCAGCCTGGACGATCAGCTCCTCCAGCTGGCCGCAGTTGATCTTGCGCTCAATGACATCCTCCTACAGCATTAACACCCATTGCATCAATTTCTGCCTTCACATCCAAATAGTGTCAACTATCTCCTGTTTCTCACATCCTCATTGTCTTCCACCACATTCAGACGAAAGTTTGTAATCTGTTCCACTGCATTGCGGTAGTTTTTGGCCTCAGGCGGAAGAACCTATCAAGTGCAACAGAGTCAGTCTTTGAGCAGCTCATCGTTAGCTCACAAATGTCGTCGCCGTCCTACCTTGACCTCCTCCAACGTCCGACGGTAGATCTTGATGAGGTCCTGACGAGCGTTCGGGTTCACCGTGAGACCCACTAGACCTGTCGAGGTTTTGGTCACCGCCATCCGCAGCATTCGCGACGCAAACATGATGAACGCGAGTTTGTGCAATTGTTTCACCTGCGAAGGATCACCGCAAATCTTGAATTGCTTATGACTGGCTAAAATAGACGTGGTAATTATTTTCAGCCAATGAGAATACATTTGAAGCAGCGATATTATTATAGGGAGTTGACATTAATCGAGCGACGTAATAGCAACATGAGCGGCATCTTTCCAGGCAATAGCAGCCTCATCCAGCAGCTAGACAGTGCGTACTTGAGAGACGTTTATCGTGCAGCTTGCTCGGCTAATTGAAGTGATGACGTAATGGTGTCTCGGCATTTGAACAGAGCAAGTGCTGATGGTCTTGCGCGACGGCCGCCATCTCGTCGGATACTTGCGAAGCTTTGACCAGTACTGTAAGTCACGTACTGCTTGATTTGTGTCCGATTCATTAGATAGAATCAATGTCTGCTGTTGATTGGGGAAGGGTTTGCTCATTGCAATGTCGGCATCTGCACTGCTGCTGCTATTGGTTGCTATTGAATTACATCAGCAAACATTATTCTCGAAGACACATTTGAGCGTCATGTGGCTGGTGGACTGTTCTGTGATATCGAGCTGGGTCTTAACATTATCCGGTACGCTGAATGGAGGAATGAAACGAGAGCTTAAACTCACACGTTATGGTGCTCCTTGATTTTTGTAGTGGTGACAACATTGTTCTCCTCGGTGAACTGGTGCGGGGTGACTACCACGTTGGTTCGTGGCGCTGGTTCACTGACGCGAGTGTTGCTGTTTGTATTCAATACTGTAGGACGGTGACAAGGAGCGCGATCAGCCGCACATGAAGCGCGTAGAATTGGAAGAAGTGCTGGAGGCCGAAGAGCGATTGAATGGGGAAGGCAACACTAGCGTACGTCAGCAGTGGGATTTCGAGCAGCAGCACTAATGTCCATCACTGTGCAATCGTCAGTCTTCTATTAGAGTAGTCATTCCTGGTTGGTCTCCATCCTTAGAAGTCTGACAGAAAAGAAAACAATACCATCGCTGCATGTACATCTTCTTGAAGTCCGAGAGACATGGCTACAGTTGTGATCCTTCTGTGTATTTCCCATCTATATATGTGGTACACACAGATTCCAGCATAGCCCCTCGTTTGTGAGTTGGGGTTAGCACTTTGCACGCCAAACGACAGCCATGACCGAGGAACGCAAAAGCATCAAGCTACCGGACACGGACAACACTAGTCTCACATGCGCCGCGCGAATTCTGGGGTACGAGTGCGCAGATGCCAATCTGGACTTCATGCGCTGCAAGCAGCGTGATGCCAACCCCCGCGCTTGCCTCCCACAGGGCGAGAAGGTGACAGCCGCTGTGCTCAAGACGTGCGTTGACCAACACTCTGCTACAAACTTCAAGCTACTTGGGTGAGAGAGAGGCTGACGTCTTATTTTTGGGCTTATTTTCGTGAACAGGCTTCGTGACATTGAGGCGAATTGTGGAGAGACGTATTCGGCGTACAAGAAGGCGCTTAAGAAGAACTGGCACCGGATCGATGAAACGCGGAAGGAGCAGGCCGCGTTGGAAGAGTGCTGGCGACAGTACAAGGGCTACAATCAAGCACAGGAGGAGAACTAACTCGTCCGCCAGTTAGTCCACCAGTCGAGTTAGAAGCAGTCGCCCTCGCTTTTCGATCACAGAAGTTCCGAGACACATTTGACGTCTAGGACCGACCCTCCACCACATTTGTGCATTTTGTCAGCAGCTACGACCGACCAAGAAAGAGAAAAGAAACAAGTGGGGAGAGAGGAGAGAAATCAACAATGCAGCTAATCATCAAAATTGCGCCTCCTTTCACTTTGCAGAGAAACTGATAGGACAGAATGTATGTGGGACTTGTTGAGTGTTTGTCGTTAGATTGACAGGGGGATAATGCTCGTTTGAAGCTGGTTGGTTCAAACTGCATCACGACTTTCACGTTATGTGTGCTTAAACGGACCACCACCCACACCGGCATCGAGGCAGGCCTCGGTTGAATCCGCGGAAGCCGAAAGATTGGTTGCGGTTGCAGCCGTCGCAGTGATAGATGCCGATGAGCCTTCGAAACGTCCACGGTAAGCCCACAAACCCAGCGCAGGGTTGGAGATGTAGAAGAACCGCTCGCCGTTTGCATCTACGTTCCAGCCGTCTTGGAGCTTGTCGATAGGATACTTGGCACTCATTTCTTTCAAGTCGCCATAGCCAAATCCCACACCCTCGACTTCCTCCTTTGTTAGATGACCTGGGCAGTACGTGATGCGAAAGCGGCCTTCGGATGAGCCATGGATCAAATGCGCTACTGCACTCAGATTCTTCATGAGATCACGGTTGGCATTGAGATGGGCTAGCACTTCCTGTAAACAAGAATCAGCAGCATGTTAGTGGTATGTTTAGTGCGGACACCAAGACAAGGAAATGGGGGAGAACATCGCGTCGTACCGGCGTCGTGCGGTAACCGTATTTACGGATCAGCTCGTCAATGCGCTTGTCTTCACCAAAACGCGCCACACCAGGAGCAAGCACGACCAGTTCGCCGTCATCTGCAATAACCATGCGCGTGCGGTAGATGGACTTGTTGCCGAGCCACGTGGATTTGAACTCTTCCGGGTCCAAGTACACCACCACCTTATCGATTGGTGCATCCAAAAGCTCAAAGTTAACTTCTAACGACAACTTGGCAGCCTTCAAGAAACACTCTTCGTCGTCTCCGATGAAAACGCCACGCGTTACGAGGTTTCCATTTTTGCTGCAATGCAAACACAAGATCGAGTTAGCATTGGCTCATCTCGGCAATAACAGCAGTGACGCACCCGCGTCCGATCACCGTCTGAATGTATATGATAGGTAGCTTTTGCAGGAAGTTGGTGGAGGCATAGTTGAGAATACGGCGCAGCGGATTGTCCGCACGTCCCATCATCCGCTCCATACCATACACGGCGCCAATGAAGTGTGAAAAGTTGATGCCCTCACTACCTCCAGTGCCAACAAAAATATTCTTGTTGAAATTGGCCATCCCCATGACCTCGTGCGGGACAACTTGACCGATAGAAAGCACAAGGTCATGGCCGCCTTCCCATAGCTAAGCAACCCGCGACCAAGATGACACAAAGTCAGCAATTCTTTCCATTCACAATAGCAGCCGACGACCTACCAGCTTGTTGATTTGTGCTGGCCAAGGCTCATTCACTTTGCCGTCACTGGCCTCCTGAATGAGCTCTGCAGGCACTTGGCCGATTGTCACCACGTCGTTCCTGCTCAAACAAAAGTAAGGTCAGCCCCACGCTCATATCAATTGCCAATTTGCAGTCAATCCACCTCCAGTCATGCACACGGAAGATGTCCTTTGGAATATCGCCAAACATCTGTCAAACACCATACAACACAACAGAATCAGTCGCCGTTCACTAAATAAATCCAAAGCTCTCACTATTGACATTACCTTGCTAATCTCGTCGTCTGTCATGGCGTCGTGCGTGCCCAGCGCCGGCAACACGTCCGTCACCTTTTCCTGCAGATACTCGTACGCATGCTGTGACAACACACCGGACTTTCTGCATGATTTACAGCAAACAAACAGCAGTCACATCAATGCATACGAAACGTTTTCTGATTGAGATTTTGATGCGTACGAGTGGAAGCGTGTAAAGTCTGGGGGAACAATCACCACGCGCTCAAACTTGGCGCCGCGCTCTGTCTCAAGATTCTGCAGCGTCTCGTGCACAATTTCACGGAGCCGTGCGTCTGACAGCTCGGTCGTCTCGGAGCCTTCAGCGAAAAGCAGCGTCATAGGAAGGGGATGTGTCGAATAGTTTAGGGTGCAGCGATGATATCACTTCCTACAATATCTAGGTTTCTACCTGGATGGATATTTTCTCATATCTATGTTTGTCGATGTACCTTCTGAAGCGCTACAGGTAGTCCTGGATATTGTAGGAGCTAGTTGACCTCTCTAAAATAGATCAAAGATTTGAGTCACTTGACTATTCAGAAGCGCCAAATGATCATCTCTGACTATTTCAGTCACAAAACGCGCAGCTACAAGCAAATCACAAAAGTGATTGATTCACACACACACATACGTCGAGATGAACCGCCGAGCGTTAGCTCGGAAGGCTGCGGGTGCCAAGGCGGTCACCCCCAGCAGTCTCAACCCTGATCAAGCTGGTGTGGACAATGTGACAAAGAAACTGGAATTGCAGCTGGAAGCAGGAGACTTCTATGGCGCCCTGCAGATGTACAAGACACTTTTCATGCGCTTCCTCAAAGGGGACGAGCCGAGTGCCGAGCAGCAAGAGAAGGCGGTAGCGCTGGCATTGAGTGCGACAATCAAACTGATTGAGCACGACCAGAACACAGCGGCTACTGAGATGGCGAATCTCATGATCTCTGTCTTTGTGGACTTTCATCATCCGGTGGACGACGCGCACAAGCAGCGCGTCCGCCTGATCGTATCCGCTTTTCTACCCAAGCCACAGTTCAGTGCTGACTTGGCAATTTTCCTCAAGAATGCAGTCAAGTGGTCAGCGGCTGAAGGCGCTCGCAAACGTGGGGACCCGGAGCTGCAGTTGCTGCTAGCACGAGCCTATCGTACGGCGGAGGATTTTACGCATGCAATGAAGCACTACTTGCACGCAGAGAACCCGCAGGAACTAGCGGATACACTGTTCCAGTGGTCGACACAAGAACATCCAAGTGAATCCGACTTATACTTGGCCCGTGTTGTGCTACAGTAAGAATGAGGCTCGCTGGAGTGGAAGAAGAAGGCTACTCTGTGTGCTGAACTGATATGTGTTTTGATGCTGTGCAGACTGCTGAGTCTGGAAAATCTTCGTGATGCTAACAAAGTGTACGAGTCATATGTGGCCAAGTGTCG